>JAHRHJ020003156.1:0-257826 GCA_019776745.2 Taxus chinensis
AAAAACATCCCATATTTCACTGGAGAAAACCAAACAACTCCAATTGATCATATTCAATACATTGCAAATTTCTATGCAATTCAAGAAATCATTGAGATGGACATTGCAGTAAAATGGCTAGTCTCTTCATTTGAGGGAAAAGCTTTGCAATGGTTCAAAAGTCTAACAATAGGCTCTATCCAAAATTAGGACCATCTGTGCAGGGCCCTTCACAATCAATTTGGAGAAAAAAGGGATAATTTGTCTTTGTTGGAACAACTAACAACAATCAAGAGGGCTCCTAATGAACAGTTGAAAGATTTCAACTTCAAATTTCAAAGGACATGGGATAGGATTCCATTGGCCGTGAGACCAACAGATCAAGGTGCTTTCCTATACTTCCTTAAAGATTTAAATTATGATATTTTCATGATGATTCAATCCATGGGAGGTATAACTTTTCCCACAGCCTATAACATTTCTATTAGAGCTGAAAATTGCTTAATCCAAGATGGTAAACTTGCACCTAAAGCCACATATGCCTCTATATCCAGAATTAGGAGCTCCAAGCACTAGTCAAACACCCACATTAGCTCCCATTCCTGCTCCAAGAAATCAGAATTCAACTGAAGCTTCTACCTCATCTTCTAGTACCTCAAATGAGCTCCAAGAAGTCATGAAGTAACTGTAAAACTTGGGTAATGAGTTGGTGACACTTAAGAGGCAGCAAGCTCAAAATTTTAGGTCATATCAGCCTCAAACTCAACCCAATAGACCTCCATATCAACCTAATAGGCCACCTAATTCAAGCTACAAATCAAAACCAAGTCAGGCCTCCTGCTAATAGACCATTCCAACCTTATAATAATAATGTTGCATCCACATCTAAAGCCTTGGTACCAATGCAAAATAACATGGCTCGGGAATATGACTGTTGTTTCCCATGCAATCAACCCCATAACTAGTCAATGTGTTTCAATGGTGCTTTGAATCAAGCCCTTATGGTGACAACAAATGGTGTGGAACAAGAGACAAGCCAAGAAGGAAATCAGCAGCAGGGAGCAACTCAACAAGAGGCACCTCCAAATGAGACCACACTTGTCAATTGGCAGGATGAAGATTTCTGTGGTATAAATCAAACCCCTTCTCAAAGTATAGCAGCCAATACACGGTCCAAGAAAAGGAATATTGGAGAGCAAAAATCATCAAATTCAAGTGATCTACAACCCTCTATTACTCCACAAGGTATTGGCAATCAAAGTGTAAGCTCCCAATGTGCAAGTCTCAACCCAAGCCACCTTCTAGACTAGCTCAAATGCTAGTTGTAACAACCCATGTGCAAGAGAAGAATGTGTAGAGCAAGGGACAGTAGAAAGATAACTCATCTCCATTCAACATCATTGAGCAGATGAAGAGAACGAATGTAAACATATCAATGTGGGAGTCATTGGCTATCCCAGGACAAAGAGACCTATTACAAGTTGCTATGAAAAATTGGTCAGCATCAAATCAGTCACCCAATCAATAAGAGAAATTGCTTACCAATGTATCTCAACCTAAAGAGAAAATCAAGGAGGCCAAGCAAGGTAAAAATTTGAAGCCCCCACCATTCTATATCTCATTCATCATTGGAGATAAATTGGTATATAATTGCATGATTGATTCTGGGAGCAAGTAGCTCTATAATGCCAAAACAAATAGCTGATCAGCTGGGTCTCCAATATGAAGTCATTTCTAAAGGTGTGGTGCAATTGGATGGGACAATCAGTAACAACATGGTTGGAGTAATCAAATATTTGAGCCTCACATTGCATGCATGTCCCCAATGTGACTCATCTTGCAAGATGTATCAGTCATAGACTTACCACCACTCTTTGCATTGTGTTTGTCAAGAGACCCTTCACTAAACCAAAATTAGAGGCTATTTGTCTTCTGATTGGTCACATGCATGTTATTTAGAACAAGGTATGGAGCTAAGGCTACAATTAGATCTGAGCCTATTGCAAACTTCCATATTGAGCCTCATACACCATGATGGTGAGTCTAATCAATTTAAATTGTTCAACATTTGATCAAGAGGATTATCCAAGCACTTATGAAGCAGATACCAAAGTTGGATGCATTCTAGACTTGACTCTTGATGAATGGGAAAAAATACATGCTTTTGACCCTTACAAAGAAATGGAGGAATATGAGCTAGGAGTTTATTGTTTGCATGAAAAGAATCATCCTCTCCCTAGCATCACCAAGCCAGACCACAAGGATGATAATGAGGTATGGTAGTTATTATTTGATGGCTCAAGAAGTAGACAAGGTGCAGGAGGAGGAGCTATGCTTGTTTCACCTCAAGGCATAAGATATTACTCATCTTTTCACTTCCAGTTTTCTTGCTCAAACAACACAGCTGAGTATGAGGCTTTGATTCATGGACTTCATTGGGCAAGAAAGAGAGACATTAAGAATTTGTAAGTATTTGGTGATAGTGAACTGATTGTGAACCAAGTCAGAGGACAACATGCTGAAAGGAATGATCTATTGAAGAGCTAAAAATAGGGTATGGGATCTCATTGAAGATTTTGAAGCTTTTAGCATCAATTCCATTCCAAGAAAGAAGAATGAAGCAACAGACAAACTGACAAAAATTGGGGCAGAATTTGATGTTACGAGAAATATCAAAGTGAGAAATCTCAGCCTCATATCAAGGTGGTTGTAAGGCCAGCTGTCCCAGACAACAACACAAGTTGGTAAGTCTTTGAGAATGATCAAAAAATTGTCAATTTTCTACAAGAAGAAGCTGAGTTCTCCTCTAGAAACCAAGACAAATTGGAACAACAATATGGTGACCAAGTGGTGCAGCTGAGAACCAACAAATTACCAAAAGGTCTTGTGACCTTGGAGTCAATCTTCAACCCAAATGATCAGTTCCGGAAGGAAAAGGAAAACATTCAAGTAAAGGGTGAAGATTCAGAGCCCATTTTAGTAGATGAAGGAAAGACATTGCAAATTGGGAAAGTAAGTACTCCACAAGAGAAAGCTGAATTTTTTCAACTTTGTTCAAGAATTCTCAGATGTCTTTGCATGGACTTATAAGGATTTAAGAGGTTTCAACCCAAAATTGGCTGAGCATACAATTGAATTAAAACCTGAATCCAAGCCTTTCAGAAAAAAGCAAAGGCCAGTAAACCCTCACATTGAACCTCTCATGAGAAAGGAGTTGAACAAGATAATTGAAGCTAGCATCATCTTCCCTATTAAGCATTCAAGTTGGGTCACAAACTTGGTGTCTGTGAGGAAAAGAAATGGAGAAATCAGATTGTGTGTAGACTTTCATGATCTAAACAGAGCATCACTTAAACATCACTATCCACTTCCTTCAATGGAACAAATCTTGCAGGTTGTAGCTGGTTCTGAAAGGTTTTCATTGTTAGATGGATACTCAGGAGCTATAACCAGATAATGGTGAAAGAAGAAGATCAGTTAAAGACAACCTTCACCACCAAATGGGGTACATATGCTTACAAGAAGATGCCATTTGGACTATCAAATGCTGGAGAACATTTTAAGCAAGCTATGGATATGGCATTCAAAGGGTTAATCAATAAGATAGTTTTGGTGTATCTAGATGATATCACCATCTTCTCAAAGAATGCAGTAGACCATCTCTTTCATCTCAGGAAAGTATTCCAAAGGTGTAGAAGGTTTGGGTGTCATTAAATCCAAAGAAGTGTGTATTCTTAAGCACATGAGGGAAAATTGTTGGGCCACATTGTCTCAAGAGAAGGGTTAACAATTGATCCTGAAAGATTTGAAGCCATCCAAACACTTCCATTGCCACAACACAAGAAATATCTCCAAATATTCTTGGGGAGAATAAAATTTGTTCAAATATTTGTGCCTGATTTTTCCACTCTTGTGAAGCCTTTGACAATGATGTTGAAGAAGATTCTTGCATTCAAATGGACAGCAGAAGGAAAAGAGAGTTTTGAAGCCATCAAGCATGCAATATCATAGGCTCTAACTCTTATCAACCCAGACTTCTCAAAGGACTTCATGTTGTATGCTTTTGGAGGATCAGACACAATCTCAGCTATCTTGGTACAGCTGAATAGAGAAGGATCATAATAGCCCATAGCATTCTTCAGTACAGAGCCTGGAAGATTATGAAGTAAGGTATTATTTTATTGAAAAGCATGTCCTTGTTGTTATTAGGAGTTTGAAGAAGTTCAGACACTTGGTCTCAAACAACAAGATCCAACTGTTAGTGTCTCATGCTGGTGTTAAGGACTTTCTCCGAAACAAGGATTTGAATGAGAAGAGAAGTAGGTTGGATCACCTATGTAATGGAATATGAAATTGAAATAAAAGTGACCAAGTTGGTTCGTGGTAAAGGTTTGTGTGAGAAGATCTCTTCAAACCACATGATGAATCAAAAGGAGAAGAAGAGGTTGTCCTACTACTACAGAATGATCAAGAGTAGCCAGCTAATAATGCACCCATTCCATGTTGGACTCAAGCCTTGGTGCATTTTCTCCAAACAAGTTTGTTCCCTCAAGAAATGAGCAAAGCAAAGAGGGGATACTTCAGATTACAAGCCCTCCCATATGTTCTTATTGGTGGTGTCTTGTTCAAGAAGGACAAAAATGTTGTTCTATTAAGATGCATTGGGATAGGCCAAATTGAGAGGCATGTTGCATGAGTTCCATGTTATGAGAAGTAGGAGGCCACTTTCTCCTCGAGTAACAGCTCTGTAAAATCATGAAATATTGGTTACTATTGGCCTACATGGTGTTTAGTGATTGCTACTCATGGATCAAGAAAAACAAGAAATGTGCATTCTTCATAGGCAAGGAAAGGTTAACAGCTACTCTCCAAATTGCATCCAATATTTGTTTTAACCATGCCATTCATGCAAATGGGGATTAGAGTTCATTCAGAGTGATTAACCAAAATTCAAGTCAAGGCCACAAGTGGATATTTACAGCAACAGACTATTTCACCAAGTGGACTGAAGCAGTGGCACTTAAGGAGGAAAATAAATCCAATATCTTGGATTTCTATGAAGGGATAGTCACTAGGTTTGGAGTCCCTGCCACTATCATATTAGATATGCATTGGAATTCACTTGGTACAAGGATCACTGAATGGGCTGTCAAGAATGGTGTATACCTTAGCACTTCATCAAATTATTACCCTCAAGGTAATATCCAAGAGAAGTCCACAAACTAAGAACTTACTAATAATTATCCGAAGGACTCTTGATGAAAATCAGATAACTTGGCACACAAAGCTCAAATTTTCTCTATGGGCTGATACTGATCACACCTAAGATATCTACAGGTAATTATCCCTACAAGTTGGTCTATTTGAAAGAGGCAGTGTTGCCTATATCATTAAAGCTTCCCACAAGAACTCATGAAGCATCTGCGAAGGTCTGATTTTGAACCCATTGAAATAAGGTATGCAGAGTTAATGGAACGTAGAAGAAACAAGAGAACATGCAATGCAGATCATGGATAAAGATCAAGCATTGATCAAGAAGAGATTTGATAAGAAAGTAAGAATGAGGACCTTTCAAGACGGGGACTTAGAGTTCTAAAGTGGGATGCAGATCAGGCAAAACCATGGAAGGCATTCCAAGTTTGATGTCATTTGGAGTGGATACATGGTCTTAAGATGTAAAAGTAGCAATGCCTTCTAATTGTCTACATTAGATGGTGAAGAATTCACATATTCCAGTCAATTTGGGATCTACCATTCAAACTTCTTGAGCTACTAAAATACAGAATTTCTCAGACTTGTACAGATATTATCCTAGGTTTCCAATTTCTCCAAGTGCATTGCACATTGGCTTGTTATAGTTTAGGTTTCAATTTCCCTAAGTGTTGGTTCACTCATGCTCTATTACTTCTACGTGTATCTCTTGTATTTTTACAGTTCATCTCACTCATGGAAGAGATCTTGTGGCTCATAGGAAAGGGTTGCAAGAAAATTTTTGTTCCATATTGCTTCTCTTAGGTTGGAAGTTTTCATTGCAGCTCCAACCTCCAGATCAGTGTCAAGGCCTTTGTAGAAAAGTCAATCAAATGAGGAGCCTACATAGAGGTTCATTGCAAGGTTTCAGGACAACTCTCTGGACTGGTTTTTTCTCACATAATACTTGAATCCAAGGATGAGTTCATTAATACGTGATCTGATTGCAACCCTCTCAAGAGTATTGTTGTCTTCTGAGGCTTGATCTATAGTTTCAGGGTTCTAGATCAGTTTGAAATTACTATGTAGACTCCATGCCCAATGGATTGCTACATGCAACTGATCATTTCCATCTAGAAAGCAAATGTTCATCATGAGTTGTTAAATGGTGTTACCTCTAATAAATAAGGTCATGCTTATTTCTTGGTAGGAACCAACTTCCGTTAACCTTTCGCAAAGTTCCCTCCTTGGAAAGTTAGGTACAAAAAACCCATGCTTCAGATATGATTGGTTTTAGCATATTTTATCTGTGCACTGAATAGAGAAGAGTTTTGCATTCCCTAGGAACTGTCCTTCATCATTCAATGGAAATCTCTTCTCCTTTTCTGGAAAAAGTCCCCACAAGTCCTCTCTAATCTTCATGTTATGCAAGTTACACTAAGAGTTTAGGTTTATACAACCCATCCAATTTCAGACTTCCAGGGGTGTCCCTATGATTTTGCATCAACAATTATGCATCACAACAACAAATTATGGGGGATTTTAGGAGACTAATAATGGCCTAGAAATGTGGGACATGGTTATTGGCAACTGGTCACATTTTAGGATATAGGATTAGGGATAGGTGATGGTGGATCCCGTTTTTAGGGGTGCAATTTAATGTTGTTGTCTTGTGAGGATGCCCATTATTTTGATGTTAGGGGGTTCGGATTAATGACAAAATTTCATGGGTTATAATTTTGACCATCTGATAGATGGACCAATTGTGACCAAGGGGTATGTGGTGTGTGTAATTGACAAATTTTCCCTTTACACCATGGATTTTATTTAATTTTGGAGCATGTGATTGAAATAATTAGTGATGTAATTCAACTACTTTGGATATCATTAATTACCTTTATGTGCTCTTAATTAAGTATGATTAATCATGTTAATAAGATAAATTTGGTATGTGACAAAATGGGGGGGAGTAAATTAATTAGAGTAGATTGGGTCACTTTGTGATCTTGTGGAATTAGTTGATTGGGGTATGTGATTTGGATGTTGTACACTCAACCCATCCCTTGAGAAATCCTATAAATTTGGACTTAAGAGCCATTTTTTGGAGGCTTGTGGGACAAGTTAATCTTGTCCCACACCTCTTAAATTCACCTACCAACTATACCTATGGGGTAAGGGGTCAAAATTAGACCCCATTATGTGATTTGGAAGGTAAAAAGGTGAAATTATTGCACTTTCTTACATGAGCTTTTATTTTTTGTCCTTAGAGGTATGGAGTGAGAGTTTGTGTGTGGAAGGAATTTGTCATATTCTCACCCACCAATTTATTAGCTTTGGGCTTTGATTTGACCTTAGTGATGTGGAGTTGAGGAGAAGTGATGTGGCATCCTACATGGAGCCACCTCACCCTCCTCTCCTCTTTTTCTATTTATATAATGTTTTTGAAGTTTTTGGGGTTACTTCATTTTTAGTTGAATGACACTTGTACATTTTGGAGGATTTTTAGCTTGATTTGCTTCTTAGAACTTTTGGAGTCTTGAGAGCTTGTTTTGATTTGGACTCTTGGAGCTTGGAAGGAGCTTAGAGTTGTGATTGTGGATTAAATTTCTTGCAATGGCAAGGTAGGGTCTTTAACCTTGCAATTTTATTTTATTTATTTATGTTGTTTGTAAAATGATTATATGATTTGTGTTGCATGTTTGGGAATTGGATAGTATGGCCTTAAGCATGGTGTAGGAGAACAGAAAATGGGGATCTATTGAGGGAGGGATAAGAGTATTTTTGCATGTTTTGGAGGGATTTTGGAGTTAGGTGTCCCACCTTGTGAGAGAAAAAGATAAGAATCTACACTTATCTTGTATGAAAATACTTGAGGGAGTGATAAAAGATTGAAGATAACATTTGAGGGAGGGATAAGAGTTTGATTGTTGTTTGGATGAAGATTTTTGGAGGCCATTTAAGGTAATATACACTTAACCCATTGGGAAGGCATAAGTAATTTTCCATATTTCCTTTCTCCCTTGGCTTAGATTTTAAGCCTTTATACTTTGGAAAAGTTGCATGTTGATTCCATATTTTTATTGTGACACTTGTTGTCTTGTTTGATTGTTGGCATGCAAAATGTGTTGTAATGTTGGAATACAATTTGTGAAAGCTTTTGTCATTGTTGTGCAAGAACATGCACCCTATTTCTCTATGGTTGGGGCTCGGAATCTCCAATGAAGAGGATGGTTTCTTCTCCTCATTGGAATAAAGGTTGGTAGGTGGGTGTTACCTACACCCCCTTCCTTGTTTTGATTGATTTTGAAGAACCATGAAGGAAGCTTTGAGCTTCCTTTGTCATCTTGAAAAGATTTGCAATTTGTATAAGATCAATGGAAAGAGGTTAATTTTATTTTGTAAATTTGGCCATGTTGTTTCCACCTTGAGTGGAAGGCTTATATACACTTGTATTTTAAAGGAGAGAGTTTCTTGTAAAAATTTTATTATCAAACTTGTATTGAGAATGGTTGAAATAAGAACTTTTGTAAGTTGTATTTAGTTGAAATGAATTCCCTTCAAATCTGGAAATGAATCAATAAGTTTATTTGTGCCTTCATTTTCAAAATGGTTGTTTTGGATTGGAATAATATAAGTTGGGACTTTATTTATTTGTTCCTTGTTGTCATAAATTGTTGTTAAAATATAAAAGTAACAATTGCTCACTTAGTAAATGGTTAAATTCATTCTCTTTTTTAAATTAAATGTATTATGGTTTATTATAAAAAGGAACTCTTGTAGTTAAATTATAAATATTATAAACAAAAAATTATACTTAATTGTTTTGTGATTAAGATCAATAAAGAAAGTTATTTTCATTTCAAGGATATTTGTTAAATACATAAACAGTGAATTTGATTACTTATAGATTGAGATATATATAAAAATATATATATATTCAATATATATGATTATATATATATCCCTTTTAAAACAATCTGTATTTGCACAGTGACCAATGTCGGTCAATCAACCGGCATCGCAGAACAGAAACCGGCATCAGGTCTCTATAAAATGTAAACAATCTAATAAAATCAATCTTTTCACTTAGTTACATGAATTTTGTGCTTAGAAAATGCAACACAGAGATTGTTGCATAAACTTGAACTTCTGTAAAATGCATATATAGATGTATACTCAGATTTAAGAATATATACCCCTGTTTGTCTTATTTAACAAAATGTGTCGAATTTCACAGTAACCGGTGTTGGCAGCCCTACCAGTGTCAGTAGCACAGTAAGAACCGTGACCGATTAGGTAACCGACATCGGTCACCTGTGCGTAAAACTCCAATTTTCAAAAAACGTGATTTTTAGCACCAAACCATTGACTTATCATGATATTTGGCAAACAGAATGTAGATCCACGCCTTAGTTATGGATATATATACATGTATATACATAAATACATGCATGTATATATGTATATAATTGTATATACTCTTAGATCAAACAAAATGGGATTTCCTCTAAATGTAAAAACTCAAGAAATGTGAGCAAAACTAAATACCACAAAACCAGATCTTATGGTGGGACTTCCCACATCAAAACAAAATGATCACTTTGCAATACCAAACCTAAGAATAAAACTAAACTAAATAAAGAATGGAATGGAGGAAGTCTCCTCCTATTTGCAAAACTTGAACCAAAGTAAATTTCTCCATGGTTTCCCCTCTTGCTTCCATGGCTTCCACTCCTCCAACCTGCAAATCAACAATGAACAAATGAAGTTAGGGCAAAATAAAAAAATAAAAAGGGTTCAATGGATATTTAGGGTTATGTAAAAAAAACTAAGATATAAGGGCTCAAAATGAATCAATCTAAGGGTATCCAGAATCAATCCTATAATCTTAATTTGTGGCATTTTATGGGAATATGTTTTAATTGAATGTATGGGTATTAAATGAATGAGACAACTTAGTAGGTTAGGGTAAGTTGAGACCCTTTACCTTAAGATTTATAAATAAATAAATAACATTGGTTATAAGGAATAAATAAATAATATTGAGAAAGGGTACCTTAGATAATGATTTATAAGGGTTAAGTTAATTGGAATTTAAATGTAGATAGTTAGATAACCATATGATGGAATTGGACATTAAGTTTAATCAACTCATAAAAAGCGACCTTTTATGGAAACTTAAGTAGAATTTTCTAAATGAGAATCAGTTCTAACAGAAAGCCCTGAATGAGAATTAATGGAAACCCTATAAGAGGATTTAAAATGAATTTTAGAATAAATTAATAATATCCAATTACTTAATTCAGTTATAACTACTTTACGTATATGTGGAATTTGTTAAACAGGAAATAATTAAACATAGTTGATGTTTATCTTCCTTGCATCCCTCTTTTAAAAAAAAAAAAATATTCCGTAATTTACCTAAGTAATTAATGAGGTGAGTATCTATGGGTATCAAGGTGCGGTTCCTTATGTGATGTATCCTACAGTTATCTAATTTACATGGGATTAGCTGAGGGTAAAAATATTGTTGTAACTAAATTGAAATGGGGGTGATCAGCACCAAAATATCTTAAGGGATTTGACTGATTCTCATACATCAATAAAAGTGATCCAAAAAATTTACATATGCATAGACCAATGATTTTACACTAGTAAGAACAATCTAAGGTAAGAAACACTTATGTAATTGAATCTGATAAATCACAATTTCAACATATCTTTGTATAAATATGCACACTAATACTATCTGCTTTAGAGAAAGTGTAATATTCCAGGACCTCTGCAGTAAGGTAAGATGATTAATTAGGGGATTAACATGCACAATAATTAATGAAAAGATATACAACCATTTATCGATGGTCAAATTGGAAAGGCAATGATAATTTTTCATCATATCAAGGAAAAACTGGCAAGATAATATCTACCTTCAAACCATATCTTAATGTCATTGAAAGTCCTTTGGCCATGTGTTTTACCAATGTACACAATATATATAGAAAAAATACTTCACCCAATTGCAGCCTCCTAAAAATAGCGTTGCAGTTTGTACTATCCCATGCATGCTAATTTTACCCCTTTATTCTTGAATACCAAAGCTTAATAAAAATAGATCATGCATTATTAGAGTCCCAGGTATTTACCTTAAAGCTCAATCCTTCTCGGCCTAGGTGGCTTTAGTCACCTATGATGAATTGTACACGCTATGACTCACCCACTTATGTGTGTGGGAGTATTTATTTTATCGATGTATTTAGATAGTTAGGAGATATTATATAGTTGTTAGGTAGATCTTATTTCGTTGATCTATGCGTATCAAGCTTCCTGAGCCATCTGACTGTCTAGTTCTATCAATGAAAATCAAAATGGGCTTAAACTAGTTCTTTGATGACTCAGTTATTCCAAGCACGATGAGGCTAGCTACTATTTCTTCTACAAACCATGAATATTATGTCATACCTTCTTCTTCCTTAAGGCCTCTCAATTTTCATATTTATATTACTGATGTACCACCACTAGTTATCACAATTCGGATCATTATTACCATTCTAAATTTTCCTCTGATTCCTTGCATATCAATGATTCTATTGGTACTTATAATGTCAACAATACTTTGTTATATCTGTCAGAACTTTCTAATGTATGATTTGGTACTCTCCTATTATCTATCAAGTTTCCAACTTCCCTAATCACATTTCCAATCCCTAATTCTTACGGTCAAAGTGTCAGTTACTTCTAATTATGGCTAGGACCCTTACCTTGCTTACACCATTTCCTCATTATATCTACAATCAAAGGCTATGACATGATCTTATCTCTTCCTTGGCTCCATGCTAACCATACCATCTGTTCCGTGCATCACTTATATCTCAAGTTCATCCTATAATAAGCAATTTATTACCATTAAGGGGATTCCATCAAGTACACCATTACCTCGGCCCACTCTTTGCCTCTATCTTCACACTATTCATGGAATGTAGATCAACTACGCCTCTCAAATCTATAACTATCTCCACACATAGCTCTCATATTCACATGACCTACCTCATGACCTTATTTTCCTCATTAGGATATTAGTCCACCCTACCATTGTAATCTCCATACTCAGGAAAAACCTTCTCATCTGGTGTTCTCTACCTCCTTCACCACATTGCTCTCATTCACGTGCACATAGTTACTCTCCTACACCATTGATCATAGACCATGGTCACATGCCTTTGCACCCTAGGATATTAAGTGGGGGGGCCTTTCCCTTCACTATCGTCATATATCCTTATATCCATCACACACTTGGGGGGATCAATATTTCTCCCCCATCCACCAATATCATATGTATCTAGTGTTTACCACTACATTTTATGCTTTACGCTTCATGTACACACATCTCTCTCAACATTGTCACATATTTTTTACACACATTATACTGTCATTTCCCAATGACGCACTCTAATACTACGGATCACACTTTATTTTTGAGGGCACACTTCATCAATGAACATCACATCATCTACACTTCATGCTCTGTGCTTCACGATACATCTTCCCTAGCATCTACTCTTAATCACACACATAACATTCATTTCATGATGACACACTCTAGTTACTATGGTCACACTTTATCAATGAAACTCACATCATATATAAATTCACATTATATGCTTCACGATACATATCTCCTAATTTCTTTTACTACTTAATCACATACATCACATTCATTTCCCGATGAAGCACTTTTGGTTTAATGGTTCATTCTTGACTATTGAGGGGGAATTTATAAAATGAACCTCATCTCATACACATCCACTAAGGTAAAATTTGGCTCCTCCTCCCTTCACATCTCACACATTGCAGCATGGCATCACACTCACTCATCATTTGCATATCTTGGTTTCATTTACTCTTGTTAGTTTATCCAACTTGCATGTTATACTTTGTATCCTATGTTAGACAGATTATTAGTATGTCATTATATTTTTCTATATAAATATGTGCATTCACTTGGTATCTTTAGGTCAATGTAAGGAATTTCATATACTCATCACACAATGCATGATGCTTGACACACCTCTTTACTAGTCCCCACTGAGGCTCCTGGGGGAATCTATCCTTTACACTCTCGTACTCTACACACATTATAGGTTCTATTATTACATTATTTACTACTTACTAGCATTTTCACTTTACTTTTCGCTAATCTATACATGTTTTGACATACTATCTTTTAATGGATTTACAATGTTTAAGGATTTATGCAATCATTGCATGGGTCATCACAATCCCTCGGTGTCCTTCATACATCTTGGATTTATAACCACGGTACACATTTTTAGCATGTGTTGCCTCCTTTACTAGGCTCGTGCATTCTACAAATTATTATGTTTTCCATTCTGAAGGTTGGCAAGTTTTTTTGTAGGATCCCATGTATTTTCTTAAGGTTCTTCAGTTGTCTTGTCGAATATTTTTACACCTTTCTCAACACGAGTTCTAAAATGATAAATATACAACTAAACATCACAAATAAATAAGATAAACATAACAAAGGTGGTAATAAATTTTTTAATAAAAATTATAAAATTATAAAGTGGTTATAACTACTTAATATGAATAAATGTGACTAAGTCACAATACATGGCGAAGCAGTTCTAACCCGCAGTTATGAATGACAAGGAGAAATAAGAAAAATTTGCACTATTAATACCACAGCGTATTAATGACCATTCGAGATGAGGAGTTGTCTTACTACTTCCCCCGCAAGTTATACGAATTACGGTTATTATTAATATTGTTATGGTTGGTTTTTAAAAGCGTTGACGACAAAATTTATCATGATGAAGGTAAAGAGAAATTACTCAACTAGCAATATAAATTATTGTACCGGAACCATAACTACATGTTTAGAATGAACTATATATATATATATATATATATATATAAATATATATATATATATATATATATAAGAAGTTACAGAATGAAAAGAATATTCAAAATTGTCATGGGTCCTATTTCATCTCCGAAATGGACAAATGCCTATGAATTTTTCCCACAATTAATAATATTGGAATTAATTAAATAATACATCCCTTTATTAAATATAACCACATGGTCTTTTTCCCCAAAAAAATATGATTTAAGGTCATTGTGCACATCAAATATAAGCCCTATGATCTAAGAGATCTCCATCCTTAGATTAGCTAAACTCAAAACTTGACAACTTAAGAGGATAAAATATCATACCTAAAATCTTATTATTCATTTTTATTCATCTCATTCACCCAGATGCCCTATTTTTATATTTTTATTTTTGCTTTGCATTTTTCCATTTGTGTTCAGGGAACCGAAAACTCAGGGATATCTCAATGAAGAAGAGGTTTAGGAAGGATTATCCACTGGATTTTGCATATATAGATATGGTTTTCTAACAACCTGTTTAATTTACAGGGGTTTCAAATATATGGTTGGCATTCAATCTTCAGGTTCTAAACCCCGAGATCGACAATATTTTTTTGAATTTGTTATTGTTTTATAAAATGGATCATATTGCTGAGAAAGAAAAACTTAAGTCTTTCTTTTATTTAATGACTTTGTGTATATATTTTCTTTCAGAGGTATGTATATGCATATTTTCATATATATACTAGTAAACAACAGTGTTGGATACACTATTAAAATCCCCAAAAAAATCAACTACAAAATGTGAAGGTCCAATGGCTTGAGGGCTAGTGGTGCGGCCATTGGTCGTGGTTAACGATGGAAGGGGAGGGTTGTGGTCCCATTTCGTTTCCTTCAAGCTCCCGAAGCTCTCCACCAATTTTTTTTAGGAAAATAACCCCATCACTAAGGAAATGAGGGGTTAACAAGAAGATAAGCCACCAAAGATAAGCAATGGGAGGGTGAAAAATTTCACCCTCCACCAAAACCAAAATCCAAACAACTTGCCAGAAATTTGCACCAAAATAAAATGAGGGAAAAATAAAAATAATCTCAAAGCATTCATGAGGATATTTCCCATTTGCAAAACATTCCCCAAAATCAAAACCCCATAAATATGAATTGTTTAGAGAGGGGTAAAATGAGCCAATAGACCTCATTTGTATTGGAAAGAGTTCCACCCACCCATAATGGATGGGGGTTAGGGTCTTTTTTCCATGCAAATTAAGTCCCTTGCTCTCCATTTACCCTTCCTAAATGGCACATGTTTCCCAAATCCGAGATTAGGAAAAAATGTGGCATTTAGGAGGGGCGATTAGGCTCACCTAATCCACGATTAGGTGGCATAATCCACCTAACCCCAACACATCATCCAAAATACCACAAAATATGTTAGAACGAAATAGAAAGGGGTATCATAAAGTATTAACAAACATTAACCAAAGGAAGAGACTTAAAACAAGTAGTTAAGCAACATATTAATTCATCACCATGATAGAAGGAAAATAAGATAATACTCTCAAACCCAAGTAACCCAACACGACATGGCACACACATGAGAAAGGGACTTCATAATTGATAGGGGAGAATATGTTTGGCCATTAGAGCCTTTTGTTGCTAATTGTTGTGTAATTCTTTGAATCCCATGTTATTCTCAAGATCAATTACCTATCACCTACACACTTAATGCAAGCCTCATATATGGCCAATATGATAACAAAATACGACAATATAAAATGCATCAAAATCAAACATCCATATGATTCATGCTCAACTAGTAGTATATCATCATATGAATCATCAACTAAATCAGAAGATATAACATCATACATAAAATTTGGATCTAATACCAATGCAAGATCAAGTCCATATTAACTCATGAAAACATCATCATAATACAATATCTAGTAAATGAACATTGGAATTGTGTGCCCCATAAGAAACATGTCAATAAGAGTTATCATCCTAGTGCTAGCAACCATGATATAATAAACAATGTCACATTGAAATAATGTACTAAAGCATAAACATCCCTATCAAACAATAATATAAGCAATAATATCCCTGTCATAACAATAACCTAGATAATTTGAGTTATTATCGACAAAAATGAGGATACAGAATAAGGTGGGCACTATAGATAGTGTCTCCAGTTCATGTTGTTTTATTATGTGATTCTATATGACACTTTTTACACATGCACCACCATCTTCCTACATCGTCCAAAATGGGTATTTAAATCAGGGCATGGGAAATCGTTAAAGCTTAATGGAAGATTTTTTTTGTAGATGTTGTCAAAATTTGGGGTGGAAAGACCCCTAGTCCCAATTTTTTGTTTCACAACATGAAGCGCATTGCATATTAATAGAAATAAACCCACAGTTCACAAATATTCCATTTTATTGAAAAACCTAAAATTATAGAAACAAACACCATCACTTATATATACATTAAAAAATATAGGCCAACAATGAATGATCCATAAACAACATTGCATAGTATCGGTTGTTGAATTTGTAATGTTAACAAGTAACTACATTCATACTAATTTTTTGAAATTAGAATGATCCGGCCATATTCTGACAACTAATCAACATAATTATAATATTCAAGATGGAACATTTTGTATTTATAACCTTGGAATAGCTAAAGGATTGAAAGAGTACCTATGTACGCACAAACAAAATTCCTTTTTTGCCAATGCCTTAAACATTTTCATTTTTCACTCCCTCTAATTTAAATTCTTTGATGCATCCCCTTTGGTGTTTCCATCACACATCTCACATACGATTGCTAGTGTAGAAGCAATGTATGAATGACATGCATGTACACAGTAGTCATCAAATTTATGAGAGAGTATGTAAACTATGTTGAAGGAGAAAATATATTTTAATAAAGGAAATTGTGTTTATATATGGAAAGATAAATTTTGATTTGAATATTTTTATTTTTAATATGAGAATGTGAATTTATTAATATATTCTTATGTTGGTACATGTACATGTCCGATTGAATGCAATATAAATAAGTAATTTCTCTTTATGAATTTTTGAAATATATCCATCCAACTCATTATGCATATAAAATAGAATCATCATTTAAAGATGCTTATGAATGGTGTACATGTACCTTTATTTATAAGTATCATAAATTATTATGTTATAAGAAATTTAATATAGGACAAATTCATTAAACTTATAATTATAAGTACTTATCAATAATTTATAATTTCATGAAAATTCTAATTGTAATTAAATTTCATATCAAAATAATCAACATAATATATATATATATATATATATATATATATATATTAAAAATAATATAATATATATATAATTTTAAGATTAATAATTTAATTAAATTTTAAGATTAATAATTTAATTAAATTATTTCGCAATGAGTGGAAATTTCTGTTGGAAATAAAATTGGTGTTTTTGTCTTAAATTTTGAAATATTTTTGTTTTTAAGATTTTTTTGTCCGACAAAAATTATCATCTTTACAGTGTTGTCGATAAAATTATGCACCAAAATAATCAGCTTTAAAATGTTGCCTCACCAAAATAGGATAGTACAAAATAATACTTTCAGATTAACAATTTAATTAAAATGAAAACTTTAAAAATATAATTATATGATTAAATTAAAAATTAATTAAATTTTACAATAATAATAATAGTGGAGAAAATAATTTGCAATACAAAACACAAACTTCAATTTTGTGGTAAGAATCCAAAATCAGTTATTTTCTAGGGTTTCTCGCCCTCAGGGTGCCTCTATATAATGAGTCCTCCATCTTCAAGCCTAGTTGTTGCAATCGTGACTGGAGATAGTGGAGCTTTAAACAATGTCACCGCCACCAAAAAGACCCCAGATTGTTTGTCCCAAAAAAATTTCACGAGGTAACGATTCTTCTCCTAATATTGTTTTGCCTATCCCTGAGTTTAATGTTGTTTTTCAATGGTTGGAACAATTATGTCTCATTGGGTACTTCATGGGTTGCATCCCCTCTAATAGCATGCTCAAATCTTGGGTTAACTCATTTTAGACTCCTCATGGTGTCCGGATTGAGAGCGTACAGAATATGACCAAAGTATTCTTCCTTTTTTACTTCTTTGACCCAGCCAATGCCCCAAACATTTTGGCCCGACAAGCCACATGGTATGTTCATAACTCCTTGTTGGTCCTATCTCCATAGACCAAAGACTTTTTGGTCTCTGAGTATGTTGCACTTAAATTTCCAGTCTGGGTGGAATTTCATGGCCTACCCTTGCCTTTTTCTCATTTCTTGCACCAGATTGATTCTTCCATCGGTCAAGTGCTATGCCTCAAGCCATAGCGTTTTTTATAACGCTCATCCACAGAAGCGTGTATGTGTTGAGGTAGACCTCTCTCAAGACCTGAAAGAATTTGTGGACATCCAAATGGGAGACAAATGTTACTCCCAACATATTTTTTATATCAATTTTCCTAATACTTGCTTCCGATGTCAGGCCTCTGATCACAAGATCAAGGACTACCCTCTTTATGTCCCCCGTAATCGACTTGTAGCCAAAGTGGCACCAGAAATGGCCAAACCCCCTCAGGAGGAAGGGTGGAAAATAGCTGGTGGCCGGAAAAATAGGAATAAAAATCAATAACCTAAGGCTTCTAGTTCAAACGGCCCGCGGGAGCCAGCTATTAAAGAATAACCTCATAGCCCGCAAGCTAAGGAGCCAACTGCTACTGCTAAGGAACCAACTGTTGCTGCTAACTTGTAATGCTAGCTACGTAAATTCTCTAGCATGCACAAGGTGGCCTTGTTCTCATGGACCAGTTCAATTATGTTAACAATGTCACCATGTCGCAACATCAGCTGTTGTTTTTAACCAGTAACTCATAGGGCCCATCCAAAAGGGCTTGAATTCCTTCCTTGCATCTCCTGGGATCATAGCCTATACACAGTGTGGATTCAACAAGAAGAGGAGTGTAACATATAATATGTCAGGTGTAAGAAAATTGAACTATAATACTTCTTGAAGCATAACAATGCTCAATTCCTGTAAAACCAGTTCAACGCCCTTGAAGGCTTGGATGCAAATGGCATGGCTCTCAATCGATGTTTTCCATGAATTTTCTTTCTTGGAATGTTTGGGGTCTAACAGACTGTAGTCAAGTATATTGTTCATGAAGCTATGCAAATATTTTCTAATTTAGATGTTTTGTTTTTACAGGAGGTGAAAGTTACTGGTTTTTAGTTACAGATGGTTTGTAAATCCATCTGGCATGACAACCAGACCTTTTTCCAGTAATCATAAAGGGGGTGTGGGGGATTAATTTCAATTTTTTCTCCCAAATGGCAGCCTTTTTTGACAAACAATGGCATCGACCCCACCACCCGTGCCATTTGGATCCTCTTTAATGTTGATGGCCGCCCTTTTTGGCCTCATTAATATTTACGCCTCTAACGATGCAACTGAAAGGGCCGATCTTTAGTGGTGGATAGCTTGAAAAATTCCTTATGCTTATTGGGTCATAACTAGTTATTTTAATATGGTTGAGTTACCCACTGATAAGTGTGGAAACCTTCCGATGAGGTGGACAGCTGGCGAAAGGGAGGTGTGGTTTTTCATGTGCAATAATTTGGGTTTTATGACCCTAATGCCTCTTGCACTCCCACTTCCAAAGCATGGTTCACTTGGTCCAATCTTCAAGGAGGATCAGATCGTGTTCTTAAATGGCTCGATCGAGCTATGTTTTCATCTTAAGATTTCTTTGAGTTTGACAACATTTATTCCTTTCCAATGGAGGTCATGCCTGATTTTTTCCTTTCAGACCATTCCCCCATTCGATTTCATGTCACTTGGCATGATAGGTGTAATTTTTTTCATAAAGGACAATTGTTTCTTAATACTTCCTTGATGCAACATGGGCCCACTCTCAATCATATCAAGCATGTGTAGGACTTAGCCCATCCATCAAGTCATTGACAGTGCTTTCATGCACCTATACATGCCAACTAGATTCAATGGTGGGAGGATGCTATGAATTAGACTACTAGATTCCTCAGAATCTATGGCCGAAAATTGGTCAAAATTAGACATGATGCTCATACTCCGCTAACACCTCCACTCTTAGCCGAGCGGTGGTGGCACTTCAAGGCAATCCATTATCTGAAACTCTTTAACTTCAAGTTGCTATGCTTTGCCAACAAATTCAAATTACAGACAACTACAACGCTCGAGGAGCTCAAATTTGTGTAGGCATGCATTGGCTTAAAATTAGTGACCGAGTCTCGAAAGAATTCTTTCTTTCTCTCAGATCCAAAAAACCTTCTTAGAAAATTTGTCCATCTTTGATGGCCAAATTTGGGTCACTGATCCCTAGCTCATGTTGCAAGAGTTTGTGTGACATTATAAGCTGGTTTTTCAGGCCCAAAAACCCTCTGCTAAATGACAAGTAACTCTCGAGAAATGTCTAGTTCTATGGTGTCATGTAAGATTTCTCCTTGCTCAAGAAGGTGGTCTGTGACCAAATGCTCACCATTGATGAATTCTATGTTGCAATCATGCAAATGGCTAATGACAAGGCTCTTGGATGCAATGGCTTCCCTTGTGAATTTTAAAAATCCCTATGGGACTCTGTCAAGCCCCAATCTTCTTCAAGTCTATCTTGAAGGTTTTAGAACCATTCATTGGGGTCGGGTATCAACAAAGGGAATATTAAATTCATCCCAAAACCAGGGATCTAGAGAAAATTACCAGTTGGTGGCCCATCACTTTGTTGAATGTCTCCTATAAAATTATTTCCAAAGCTTTGGCTATGTGGCTGTAATATTCTCCATGTTATTCATCCAACCAGAAAAAACTTAGGTTCATTCAGGGGTTTTATATTCTGGATAACATCATTGATGTTTGGGAAGGCATGGAATGGGCTTCATAGATCCAATCAATTTCTATGTTCATTAAAATTGATTTTGAGAAAGCTTATGATCGGATCGAATGGTCATTTATTCTTGTTATGCTTCAAGCTCTTGGCTTTGGCCCCATCTTCATTCAATCCATCAACATGTTATTTGTCAATGCCTCTACCCTAGATCACTATGAATGGTCTTAGCTCCAAGTCCTTCAGATTGTTTTGTTCCATCCACCAAGGGTGCCCATTAGCGCTTGCACTCTATGTGCTTGCTACTGAGGGCTTTGGGTATGTTTTGGCCCATGCCAAATCACAAGGGCTCATTAGGGGAATTTCACTACCTTCTATAACCAATTCTCAATTGCTTAATGGTCACTTTGTAGATGATTCCTTTCTCACTCTCATTGAGGATGAATCCAATATCCGCCATGTCATGCAGTGCCTTGATATCTTTTGTTTAGCATATGGTTCATCCATTCAATGGAGAAAAACCCAGTGTTACAGGCAATCCTTCCTCCCTAACCTTCTTGGCTAGACTCATTTGAGTGGAAGATTCTTTCCCTGTGGTGAAATGTTTAAGTTTCTTGGCATTCCTTTTACCTTTCAAGCTTCACCGGCAGAGATCTGGCAATATGTTATTCAATGGGTGGCCAAAAAATTGGAATATTAGATTACCAAACCATTCTCCTTAGTAGGGAAATTTCAAATTTGTTCCAAAATCCTTACGGCCACTCATATTTACTACTCTTAATGTTAGGTGCCTTCCAAGACATCTATTCAGAAGTTGGAGAAACTCCTCAAAGCATTTCTCTGGGCCGATGCTTCAACTAGAAAAGGCTTCCATCATGTTACATGGGAGATATGCTACCTTTCCCACATTTCCTGGGGGTTGGGCCTTATAGACATTTAACGCCAAGGGAAGACAATCTGTGTGAAATGCATCATTCGACGCATTGAAGGACAAGAACTATGGAAAGTGCTTCTGCACCATGGCATCAAAGAAGGGTCACCTTAAAACACCCCACCTAGAAAGGTTTTGGGGTTTATCAATCTCCTTATTGCTCCTATTTTTGTTAAAGTTGTTAGCACTTTTGTGGTTAAAATCATATGGAAGGCATGGGAGTGCATCAAACCATGGATCTTATGGATAGGAAACAATTTCCGCAATGGCCTCTCCATTAACCAACATTCTCTATGGTGGTCGCCGATTTTTCAGGCTTAGGATAAGTGTTTTGCAGAAGTTCGGGGATTCATGTGCACTCAAGTTTTTTAACATGGAATTTGTACCATTCAATATTTATTCTACAAACACTCTCAATCCTGGTATACTTGGCCTAAGCTCAAAACTCAGTTTAGACTGACCTACCAAGATCATGCCAGTATTACCAAAATTCTCAAATTCAGTCCCTGATCAGATGTTGCACAAAATTTTATGTGCATTCCTCCTGCCCTTGGTGGATGGACTGGAAATGGTATGTTGATACCCCATTTCACAATTACTCAACCACAAAGGCTACCATTGGCTCTCCCCTCATCTACCCATAGTTGATAAACTCAACGTTAGATGGGTAATTCATTCTTCTTTGTCATGTTGGAGAAGGTGATTGGACACTGTTTGGTTAGTCTGTGTGGAACCTAAAATTGCCCATTTTCTGTGGTGTATTCTACACCAAGGTCTTCCAGTTGGTTCTCAAATTGTTCAAATTGGGGTTCCCACTCCCAAGTGTCTGTTATGCGGCCACTTGTAAACTTTGTTGCACCTCTTCTGGTTTTTTCTGAAATCTCAGCTGGCTTGGAATTGGATCCATTCCTTTTTCTTTCCTCTCAGACCTCAATGTCTTACTTGGTAATATATCCTTTTAGGAGATAACCCCAAGATTAACTATTTTCCCAAATTTGGCATGTTTTCAGAGGGGAAATTTTGTTTTGGATATGGAAAGAATGGAATGCTTTTTATTTGTTAATTCTGAAGTTGATCAACAATTTTCAGTGTATAACAAGTCTATGGTTATCTCCAATGTGCTTCTGTAGATTCAAGTCTAGGCTAATAAAGTTTCCTTGGAAGTGGACCACGTACAAACTTGTTATGGAATTGGGGGGATGCCCCATACAATGTCACTTGGGAGCCACCATTGCCATCTCAACGCTCCTTGCCGCATGGCCATGGTGGTCACCGCAACCCTCTCAACGGTGTTCTTTCAGTTGGGCTCGCCGCTTGCCCCACATCTTAGCACCGAAGGAGTCTTACGCCACCTGCTTTCCAACAAGGTTGGGTTCCCCCTGACCGTCAACTCGGGTGGGGCTCGCCTGTCACCCCCACGCCACACACCTTGGATGGTTGGAACTTTCCACCACCACTCTCATTTCCTTCAAAAACGTTCCCCCACCTCCCTCTCGCCATCTCTCCTACTCGGGTGGTGGCGGTCAATGAAGAGGAGAACCCCACATTGTGGGACATTATTGATGCTGACAAGGACTTACCTGGATTCGGGCTGGCCTGATGACCACAATCTTCCTGCTTTGGGGATGTTTGTTGTTGCTACTTAGTTTTGTGTTTTGACAATTTCCTAGGCATTGCCTAGTTTGTTGTTTTCCTAGGCTTGGCCTAGTTTGTTTGTGGTTTTGAGGTGTGCTTTCATACCGCCCGCTTTTTTGCTGAAAGTTGTCTTGTATCTTATTGAATTAATATAATATAAAATCTCTTTTCATCAAAAAAAAATCAACTAAATAAAAATAAATAAATAAATTGGCTTCTTATGCATGCACAATTTTTTATACATGAATTTGATAGGGAATTATGTTCAAGAATCTTCAAGCACAATTTAGGTGTGGTGTTCATGAAATGTTATACAAGATTGTGATTCTTTAGAAATACCATTAGTTCCACCACGATTTGTGTGTGGTGTACGTGGAATGAAATTGGTGTTTTTCACTTAGAAGAGAAAAATATCAGTTTTTTTTAACATAGGAGGACAATGGAAGAGCTGCCACTTTGAAGGATTTTGCGAGGAACGTTGAACTTATCAGGATTACATTAGAACTAGAGTAGCTGTTTATTAGGAGAATCTTCAAGCACAATTTGTACGTAGAATGTCATACAACGCTTTGATTCGTTACAAATACCATTTGGATGTGGAATGAACCGTGAGATTTAGAAGAGGAAAATATCGATTTTCTAACCTGGGGGGACGATGGGAGAGTTGCCACCAGCATTGTTTTTTATCTTTTTTTTATCTCTTTTTGAGAAACAAATATTCACAAGTTTATCATGCCACAAATCACAAGTTTATCATTCTCGAAAACATATATTCTTTGACATCTCTTCCCCGGCGGATTAATATTTAGGTGCCTGTTTGCGTAAGAAATAAACTTAAATTTATAAATGTTTTTAGGAAATATCTTCCTCTATTCTGCAACGTGAAATTTCTTTTATGTTTAGTTCATTTTAAAATGTGAAGAAAAATATGCGATTACATTCTGATGAAAAATATGCCATTACAGGCTATTTACACTTTACGCTTCCAACATTCAAAGACCGGAAGTAATGGAAGGCCTTAACTTGTTGGTGCGTTCCGGTTTAATCTTTCTAAACGCAGGTTGTATTCCTGTTGGTTGCGGGGAATCGGGTGAATGCAAAACAAGAAAAACTGAAAAAGAGGTGCAGAGGACGTCCCGTGGCTGTGAGTTTTATCTGTTGGTAGCGCTGATAAAGCTGTGTAGATACCAATATTGAAGATTCCTCTAGGATAATAAAATCCACAACCACATAAAATTTTGACGATTAGTTTTTGTTAACAAAAACAATATCAAAATAGGTATCTATTAGAATTTCATCTTACCAAATCGAAAATGAATTTGTGTGCAATTCTCACCTGTGCATATGAATATAGGAAAGAATGATCTGATC
The DNA here is from genome assembly GCA_019776745.2 of Taxus chinensis. Taxonomy (NCBI): domain Eukaryota; kingdom Viridiplantae; phylum Streptophyta; class Pinopsida; order Cupressales; family Taxaceae; genus Taxus; species Taxus chinensis. Next base: position 24,902 of record JAHRHJ020003156.1, read on the forward strand.
AAAACCATTTTTTTTCACATTCTTTGACGTACAAAAATCTAAATTTCATTTTATTTCAATGTGTGTGCGGTTTTTTAGTGAATCAAATTTTTTTTTCCACTTTCTGAAGCTGAACAAATTTTATTAATTAAAAAAAAATAAAAATATACAATTATAAGAGATGAAGATAGCAAGTTTTCAATAAATAACAATTAATTTTTAAAATAAAAATAATATTTAAAATCTTCTTAATTTTTTGTTTTGAAATAACAATTCCATTTTTTAATAAATTTAATTAATTTTTTTCTAAGGTCAATAATGAAAGGTAATATTTAATTCTCTCCTTCCACTTTTAAGTATCACCACATCCGAAATTAGTTACTTCAAATTTTCTACCATGTCCGAAAATCCATGAGGTAGCGCATCCACCAATTGGTGGAAAAAAGGATGGCTCATTTTGCTCTGAGTTTCAATATTGGAAGGCCTAAGAGAATTTACATCATTCCCACCTAAAGCACTAAGATATCTAGTATCACATTTATCATCTATAAGGATAGGGAAATTTAGGTTCAGTAGCTCTAGTCTAGTAGGTCTCTCTTGCTATAGAGGGGCCTCCTTAGTGATATACACAATACTAGTAGCATCCAAATTTCTTGTATTGCCCAATTGCATCTTTTGTGACCACCCAAAACGTGCCTTGAAGGAAAAATCATGTGACATATTGAACATTCATGGACCTCATTCTTCTTAACAATAGAAACAACATCAATCTGAGCTATTGTTTCATCACTTCTTCTCTTGCTTCATCAGAGGAAGCTCTAGTTTGCCCCTTGTGAGAGGGGTTTTGGAAATATTTGTGTAACTAAGAATCAACTGATCTGGTGATAATCTCGTCATTACTAATCTCTTCTTTTACGCTTTTATTCTCGTCCAGCGCATCAATCCATGAAAAACATCCCTTGAACTTCTTGTGGCTACCCCCATGGCCTCCTAGTGCTTGATATGAAAGAAAAGTTCTATTGCATGTGGTATAATCATACCTAGTTTTTTTGTCATTAGAGAGATCCACATTATCATACACTATCTTAGTTTTAGACCTTTTCTTGATGAATTTTGGAAGCTCCAAATCATTGTTATTGCTTGGTGTCTTGCGGTATTTTGAGAAGCCATAAGGCTAGTTCCCACCACTATGAAATTATAGCTTTTGAGTGGTAGTGTTTACTCCACTGGCAAGCATTACAAGGCATATTCACATGTCCTCTTCCATTGTATCTGAATAGAAACGCTCTTGAAGATGAGACTCATTTTGGATCACATACATAGGTCTCTCGAATCTCTTTCCCTTCATCCACCTATCAAAGCTCCTTGATTTTCCATTTGGGTAGTTCTCAAAAGCAAGATGGTGCTCAATCTCAGTGTCAAGTTATCACTATCTATAGAATCACCTTCTTCTTAGGATTAGGTATCGATCATGAAGAGGTAGTCCTAATATGCAAACTGCTAGTTGTGTTTGGGATTCTTTCGCAGAGTATATATTTGATCACCATCCAATTCTTCTTTTTCTTCCTCCTCTAATGAATTACGATGAATCCTCTTTTTCTCACTAGAATTTTCCATGGCCATAGGATTGTGGGATGTCATATGACCACCCAGGGCTCCATCAGACACAAATATCTTGCCACAAATCTTGCACAAGTAGCTAAAATTATTAAGTGTGTATTGGTACACATGAAACACTTCATCTTCATCTTCATCTTGTTGTTTCTTTCTCACCTCCATGAAAGTCAACTTAAATATAAGCACTATAAAGTTAAATAATTTAAGCTGGAACCAATGATCTTTTAAAATTAAATGCACTTTGTAACAACTTTCCTTGCTGAAACTTGGGAGGAAATGAAAAAGAAAATGAGAGAGATGAAGAAAATTTGAATGAGATACCATTTGAGGAGAGATTGATATGAGGTTTGGAGGGAAAGAATGACTACATCAATATTAATGTTCCTAATTATGGTGGAAGGTTGCAACCACTGGAGTTGATTAACTAGTTGAATCACATGGAAAACTTATTTAAGTCCTTTCAAAAAATAATTAGGTTAAGTTTGCATGCACTAAGTTGGAAAGGTATGCACGGATATGGTTTGATCACTTAAAAAATGAAAGACAAAGGAAAAGAAAGGACAAGATGTGAAACTCCAATAAACTGGTGAATAATTTGAAAGAAAAGTATCTTCCTATAGATTATAAACATACACTATTTCAAAGGTTTCAAAACCTAAGACAGAATTATCTCAACAACGAAGACTATACCAATGAATTTTACAAGCTATCAATTAGGGTAAAACAAGGAGCGTTTGAAAAACATAAGGTTACAAGGTATGAAATGGGTTGAGTTATGCTATACAATATTAATTGAGTATGCTCCATATGCATATCATGGATAACGCTTATCAACTAACATTGAAAGTAGAAGAAAATCATAAGGTGAGTATTTTTAGAAGAGGAGTGAAGAGAGGACCATCATCATCTCCAATGAGATGGAGAGGTAGTTTTGATTTCATAAAAAGATGAATCCTCTAATGCAGAGGGAAAGGAAGAATCTGGTCAAGGTTGTCGTAGCTACAAAAGAGGTAGGGGTTTCAAATAGGAAGAGGTTGTGATAGAGGACGAGGTTTGAAAAAACCCCAAAAGTAGTATACTTGTTACTGATGTAGTGAAGAAGAGCACATAGCTTTTGATTTCCCACACTTTCCTACATAAGATAGATGACAAGGGGAATAGGTATAAGTAAACCTATTTGAAGCTAAAGAATACAAGGAAATGGAGGTTGCTACAGACTTGGGTGAAACCCTCATGATAAGGAGGAAGATGATCATCCCGAGGAAGGATAAAACACAAGATGGTGTCAATGGTGATTCTTGGTCGTAGACATATATTTCAAAAAAGATGCACCTTTGGAGGGAAGGTATGTAAAATTATTATTTATGGTGGTAGCTATTAAAAAAATGGTCTCAAGTATGATGGTTGATATAGAAGAGGAATCATCGTTGACTCGTCATAATTGATGCATGTTTGATTTGAATTCTAGTCAAGTGGGTAGAAGTGAAAACTATTTTTTTTTACCCAGTGTTTTTTAGTCAACCCTAAACACATTAAACGAGTGAAGATTATTCTTTATGCCAAACCATAAACGAGGTAAGAAATCATGTAAAAATTTCCCATCATCTTCACTTCAATCAGTTGTTTGTGTAATTTGTCACTTATGATTGTAGCCCGTCAATATGAATTTTTTGATCTAGGATGACACAAACGAACTTATATATCCATGGCTGGAAATAACGAGTTGAAGGGATGATGAACACTTTGCTTAGTAAGGTGAACTTGTATCCAATTTCTACTCAAAACTCAAGCGAGGAAATGCTTTGGGAAGCCGATTGGCATAACTCCTTCTAGTGAATATTAAATTTTTGTTCATGAATTAGGAGCATCTTAGCAGGGCTTCATTCCAATAATATTGTGTAAATTATTTTGTGATCTTAGAAATTTCTTCATACTTAGGGATTTGGAGAAGCTCTTTAATGTGTTTAGGGTTAACTACAAAACACCTCTTTTCTTGGGGTCATAGCATTTTGCACACATCATCATAAGATTAGGGTATTGAAATTATACTGGGAAGGTTTTTACTTGAGGTATACTGTTGTTGTACAAGCATTGAGAAAACACCATGTGACCCTTAGACCGAGTTCTGTCAAAAAATGACCCATATTAACATACCAATGTTGGTTTTAGATATGTGACCTTATTGTCTAAAATGAGTATGGAACTGTGCGTTAGCCTTTGGAATTCATATTTTAATGCCGACTTGTTGGATGTTAACATTTTGAAGCAAAAGCATTAAAAAATTAACCAAAAAAACACTTATGATGTCGGGTCACCGTCTTCGGGTCCACTACAAAAAAAGAAAAATAGTATTTTATTGAATTTATACTCTTACAATCTAATTATATTGATATGCTATCTCATTGAACTTATGGTGTGTTCTGGATCTTGCAAACGTTGCAAGGTGGACACCACTCTTAGTCAATTATCCAAATGTTTAACGGCAATGAGTTCCATCAGCTTATTAGTTAGATTGGTATGTTACATTGAAACGGACTTTCATTTTATCCATTTCCATTCCAATTTCCGGCATATTTATGTCAAGGAATATTTATTACACCGGCTCGGGAAGTGTATGTTTCCTAATTTATATTATATTTAAATTTTCCCCACTAAATTTTTAAATTTATGTGCACAATTAATGTTGGTCATGTTCATTTTCACCCACGAAACCTATGGAATTGGGAGTTTAAAACCAAAAGCGACATATCAAATAATATATTGGGCAATGGATTAGATCTTGATTATTGGATATTTTATTTCACATATAGTTTTTTCCTAATAATTTGACTACATAAAAAAATAGAAGTGGATTTTGCTAATATAATGTTTTGATTGATTAACCAAATATACAACTAGATTTTGCAAATATAATGTTTTGATTAAATAGAAAAGTAATTGCATTTTGTATATGATATTTTAGTTATTTTTTATTTATTTTTAAAAAAAAGTAATTTCCTATATTAAGGTTTAGTTAAAAAATTGTATTTTTCAAAGTTGGCAAAAGAGTTAATGGAGACACATGGAGTATGATTTTTAGTTTTCTTACTAACCTTTCTATAGTATATTCTATGTTTGAACAAATATTCTTAATGAAGTAGTTTATACAAGGCACAGGCATTGTCGCAAAGCATTTTTGCTATTTCACTAAATGTAAAAAAAAAAAATTCCAACTTGACCAATTCACCTTTGCGACCATACTCCCAAATTACACCAAAATAAGATATTTCGAATAGGTTATGAATATTCATGACACATGATGGAAAGGAGGTTTTTGTTCAGCTATTATGGTTCACATGATCTGCTTGAAAAAATGCCTCAATGAAATATGGTCCCTTGGAATGGAATGATTACAAAATAGGCACAAGATGGTGTTCTTCTAGGTTTTGAGAATTTTGAAAAAAATACCTTGACCAAATGTCATCTGATGAAACTCCATGGCTACATGGTATACATTACAGAACATGTATATTAAAAAGGCCATATAAAAATTTACAAAAATGCAATTGGGATGTTTAAAACCATACCCACCTACCTTTTCCAACATCCTCCCAATATGTGCCAAAGTAGGAGTTTAAGAATAGGATATGGATATGCATTAAAACATAAATGAAATCATATGTTTTTCGAATGTCGTAGTTGTGAACATCCCTATGGACATGTATGCAAAATGTGGAAGCATATACAAGGCACGTGAACTATTTTCTGAAATGCATCAATGGTCTTGTGGAATGTGACGATGACATGTATATGAAATGTCAAACTATACATAGGCACCTAAATTGTTTGACAAGTCACAGTAACATATAGAAAAAAATTAACATATGGAAATAAAGTAAGAGAATTAAACATTGACATCCATTTTAGTGCATGCTTTGCAACTCATGTGAAATTACTAGTTTTTAAAAGTACAACCTATTATATTCTCATTCATACTAGTGCACGAAAAATCAATATGAATGTATTTCAAATTTTGTTATTTGTGTGATGTAAGTGTGATTTTAAAATGTTAAACTTTATATTTTTGTAAATAAATGTAACATGTTGCACAACATGATAATTCTATAAGCAATTTAATAAAAAACTTTAAAAAGAACATTTGTCAAAATGAAATTGGAAAATTTACATTAAAAAAAAGAGGAACATTATAGAAATTGCACTCATCTATCCAAGTAATATTTTTAAAAGATTGGAAATATTATCCTTTACCAAATCCTTTGAAGAATTTAAAATACAATATGTCATGCAAGAAATGGTCCAAATCTACTTAATGATGTTTTACATGCATACATCTCGCTACTCTACTAACTCGAAAAACTAAAATCAATACTTAGACCTTCACCATCAATGTAATTCAAGTTGGAGGAGGTAAAACTACATATAAATACTTTTTATGTTAATTATATGTTTAAATCAATTCAAGTCATGTCACCATAAAATTAGATAACCCATTTGAAAGTGTAAGTTAATGTAAATAATACATAATTTACAAGCTTGATCTTGCAATTTTTTGGATCAAGTTTGGAATGTCATTTTTATAATTAAATGAAATAATATCAATCCAATTGTCAAACTAAATAACTTTTTAAGATTATTTACTAACACATCCATAGACTACCGAGACAATTCAATCACTTTGATCTTAGTCTAAAGAATTAATTTTTTAAAACTTGAATACAACAAAATAGATTTGCATTGTTTCTTCTTAGCTATAAATCCAAATTTGAAAGGCCCTTTATAGGACCGAGGCATCTAAATAAGAAATTATCTCCAAAGAAGAGTGGCATAAATAATTAAATACTACAAAATCATACTCAACTACCATTGTTGTTTGGAGCCTTTTTCATGGGTTGGTAGAACAAAAACCTTATAAATGTTTAATTTTTCTACATCTCAATACAATACCCTTTAAGCATAAAGAATATTGTAAATTTATTTTAAATTAAAAGTTTCTCGAGGATTTCTTTTGAGTGACATGATAGTAACTACAATTTTCCTTGAAGATAGTCTTTTTTTTAATATAGTCTTTGTAAGAATGATGAATAAATTACATAAATTGGTAGGAAGCTTGTAGAGGTAGGAGGAAATTGATTAAGTATGAAGGTGTGCATAGTTATTGGTACATGAGTTTATCTCTTGACATAAGGGCACATGAATGAATTGAGGGTGCATGAGTTGTGTAAACATTGAGAATAAAGTTTGGTCATGTGCAAGATTATTAAAGCTTCATATTATTTGGTTTTAATTATAATCCCATTCTTGATAACCACCATGTTTGTGCACCTGATTGAATTGATTACCTTATTGGTTGAAACGTGCTTGCAAGTAGTTTCGAGGAGAGATGTTCCGTTGATTGTTGAAGGAATGTTTTGTGTTCTAGCGAGCAACACAACATTTAAACTAAATAGTTGTTGCTTCTTTGTTCAATAGATGAACATAATCACGAGAAACAAAAGCAACATGAAATTGAAGAATTGGGTAAATCTTTATATTCAAGTGCACTTATGTCCAATAGTAGCATTTTAAGTTCCGAAGAAAAATATTTAGCCAGAAGGAAGATGAACAAAGCTATGATTTTCAAGAAGAATTATATAATAAAAAGAGTGTAATATTACATGTTTAAATTCTGCAAATAATAACATTATTAGCGGAAAATTCCACTTAAGAATCTTTTGCTCTTCCCCATCAATGTATTTGTTGCACAACTCAAATACAATTATTACTAAATATCACTTTACACTTAGAAATAAAGCTACTCCGAGTCTCCAACATTAAAAGAGCATATACCAAAAGAATTTGAATCACATGATCCTTGAAGCGATATACATTTCATTGCATCATATCACCTTCAAATATCAAAATTGTTACTACTCATTAAATGATCGCATTTCTTCCTTTCTCTTCTTTAATTCTTGGAAATACATTTCCATTACTTCGACTGAGCATTATCTACTTAAGTAAAGATTAATATCTAAACTTAATTAAATTGACTGTTCTAATTAAAAAAATCTCAATAAATCCATTAAAAATATGGTTCAACAATATCAATAATCTTGCTAATAGAATTATTTTGGGAAAAAAAAACAATATGATTAAATAAAATTTATAATACAGATCGTAAACGTGGATCCAAGTGCGACCTCATACATTACTAAATATAAACATTACTAATGGTAATGTAGACTATATGAGTAAATCCTCGATACGTTCAGCGGGAAGTAATTACTCGTATAGGATTTTTTTATAAAGATTTGTTTTTATTCAATGTTTATACTATACTTTTTATTTTTATGATAATGTAAAAGTGAGCATATGGTTCATTTTGATAGTTAATTTATTAGTAAATGTATAAATTCTCCTTAATTATGTATATTAAATAATTGTAAAAGTTAATAATTATTAATTTTTTATCAAATGTATATTAAATAGTTGTAAAAAAAAATTGTAACTCTAACCCTTTAAAAAGTTTTTGAGAATGAATAAAAGTTTTGACAAATTAAATATTTATAATTTTCATTTATTCAATTTAATCTAATTCTTTCCATGAGCTCACACTTTGTTTCATAAATGTATATGAGAGGTAACCAACTCACTTTTTTAATTTAAGATTTATTTACTTTTGTAGCTCACATTAATTTCATAAATTCATTTTGCATGAATATTTTTTGATAATTTGTTTTTGTTGGGTTATGTATCAAGAAGTTACAACTAATTTTTGGCATTATCTTCTTATACATGAACATCCGACTCTAAACCTTTCAAATGGTGGTTCTTTCTATATTTTTAAAAAAAAAAACTTAACTCTAATAGAACAAGATGATATTTTGATGCAATTACTATGAAATTGTAATAGTTGTATAGGGATGGCGTATTAATTTTAAACAACTATAATAGTTTTCTTTGATGGGAAGATAAATATTGATCTATTTGTGAATTTTTAATGTCATTTTGAATTCTTTCACTATTTAGTTTATGAACTTAATATAGCACTGATAATGGCATCACTAGAGGCCATCATATGTAAGAAAAATCCCTCTTTATCCATCCATAAAGAAAATATAGGATTTCATGTTTAACTCAATTATATGGGGATGATGTATTGCCTTGTTTGCAAATCTTAAATACAACATCTCAATCCTTGGCATCTAAATTAGCAGTTGTCAACTTGCTTCTATTTGGATTTTTGTTGTGAAACTAGGTGAGGGTGTAACCAGTATCCCATCCACCACAATCACACTTGCCACTAAATGTCCACCTTTCAATTAAATATGAAGGTCTGTAAGATTCGACAGATGGCAAATTGTGTGCATCTGCTGGATTTTGTTAAATCCTTTGATCTTTCACAACCAGTGAAACACAAAGGATGTGGTTTTTGGTACCATATGGCCTAAAATGTTGAAAATAGATATATGACCAAATCGAATACTTTGGTATTTGCATCAGGTGAAACCGCGTTAATGATTTTTGAGGATGTCATGTATTTTGTTAATTTACAACTATGATAATTTGTGAAGAGCATTTGTGTATACCCTGCAATCAATGTAGTCCATGAGACCAAAACTCTTTGAGGTATTCTGTCAAAGAGTACACCTACCTTTTATATGCAAAAACGATTAAACAAAATAAATTTCCCCATTATGCTTTGATGGATGTCCATGTTAGGTAAAACCTAATATTAGGTAATTTATGCAATGTAATTTAGTTTTATTATTTATTGTAGTTAATTCATTGTTACTATGGTAGTTAATTTGCTACTAATGGTTAGGTAGGTAACTTAATTGTTTAATTTTTTTAATATGGTTGAAACCATATTATTTGGCATATTGTATTCATATAGGATTATTTTTGCACCTGTGTAAAAAAATTATTGTTTATACTCGGTTGTCCAATATCTATAAATATTGCATCCCTCGTTCATTATGTAATCTACTTATTTTCACATATCAATAAAATCAACACATGTTTCCTCCCTGTTTCCTGAGATCCTCAACATTTGGTATCAAAGTTGAGTTTGGGAGAGCATGTGTAAATAGCAGATATTGTAGGAGGCTACAAAAGTGTGAAGAGATCTTAGAGAAGTTTTCTGCCCACTTTGAGATCTTGTGTTTCCTCACGAAGCTTCACAAACCCACCTTACATCCCCACAACCTCCAAACAATTTTCCAAGCAACAGAAAGTTAAAAAATAGCACTAGCAAAGGAGGAGCCACCTAGGAGCTATCACCTGCACCAGGCCTAACTGCTGAAAAAATCTCCTTCTGACAAGAACTCAAAAAGTGTGCATATATATATCAATTTCCCCAATAGGGTGGTTTTGACTAAATTTAGCAACATAATTAGCTATAGCTAACTCAAGCCTTCCTCTGTATTTAGCAGGATAGGCACCAAATCTAGCAGGCGAATTGCTCATCTACTCACCGAGTTGCATCAAGTTCTTTCGTGGCGATTTGGGCGTGTTATTGGATAAGTTAAACATTCAGATCACACTGAGCCACATTTTTTTATCATTGCATTTAAGGCTTTACAAAGTGAATGTTATTTTATTAGAGGGTTGTTTCACTGCAATGAGTTGGTCGAGCCAACATTGACACCAGTCGATGCAGATCTTCCCCTACCTTCAACGATGTGCAGGAAGTTGAAAAGTTAACATTGCACCGAGCTCCTGGCACATCAACACATCGTCCATCACAACTGAGCTGCGAAGGTTGATCGACGAGTTATGCAAAAGGTGGATTGAGCTAGGTGGATTCACAGTTGTGTTCCTTGCTCTAAATCCGATGCCATGTTTCTCGACCAACTTGAGCACACAACACATCTTATGTATTGATTAAAGTAACGGTCGAGCAATTCAGGCTGACCCTTTCTTCCATGTCCGCGCCGAGCTCTGATCGAGCTCCAAAATCTCTTAATAGTGATCTGCAATACATGGTGAAAAAACCATCAAACGACAGCCAATAACAAAGTAAATAAGTCAAGGCACATAAAAAGAACAAAGCATTCATATCCATTTTTTCATGGAATTTGGGAAATACCTAAATCGCTATATTCCCAAGAACCGCCACGTGGTCTCTCCATCATCAGCCACATTGTGTTTCGAAAAGATAGCCTTGTTTTAATTATGTTTATAGAACTTTTGCTTCATTTTGTATTGTATGTGCATAGAGTTCTTTATTGGATAAGTGGAAGGATTTGGATAAGGAAAGTTAGGAGTTCAAATTTCCACCTAATCCCCTATTTAGTGGCAATTTTGGCAGGTCCTCCAAATCTAATCTAGCTGTAGAAAACCTTTGTTAGCCACCACTAAACACTACCCTAAATTTAGTGAGAAAGGACTGGGTCAAGGGCACCTAGGAGTTATAGACCTCTTTCTACGAAACTGGTCGGAAATTGATTTTTGTTTTGTCGTTTCATTGTCGCTAACCCTCGTTGCTTGTCTCTTATAGGTCGTTGGAAGATCTGGAAAACCCCCAAACTACATCAACTCCTAAAAAAGAAAGATACAACTAGGGAGTCGAACTGACCCCGACGCTCACCCGACATAGTGAATTTATGACTGAGCGTTGCACTACATTTTAGACTCCATGTAGTTTTATGTACTTGTGTGTGCAATAGTGCTCCTAGGTTGACCTCGCGCCGATGATGCCAAGATAGCGGGTTATAGCTAGATAGAATGCAAATGTGTGGGATGGAATTCAAAAACTTCCCCTTCTTATGTAATGTATGCAAGAGTAATAAACCCAAAATGCAATCCCTTTGATAGTATGTAGATAAGTTTTGCCCTTAGAATTGCCCGCCATTATAATGGTATATATGTTGTGTTTATATAGGGATCTCTTGCTTGAATTTCGACACTAAAGACCCAACATGCCGACTAGGACCTCGGGATAGGAGTAAGAAAATTGAAAAGGCCAACCAAAAATGTCAAAAATGTGAACAAGAACAAAGAGGATAGGAGTGCCTTGGAGCGTTGGGTGTTAGTGTCCAGTCCTGGGTGCTAGTGTCCTGAGACAACTAACGACAAATGTGAGAAGACTGACCAACAAGGATCCCTGTGACCTGACCAAAACTGGGTGTAGAAGTGATAGATGTGAGAGATAAAAACAATAGAAACAGTCAAAGCAAGCAGATGGACTAGGAAGTGTGTCACCAGTGAATACTTTTCTTACTCAAGATCCATACATAAAACAACATACTTGGTGGTATAGAAAATAGTAGTATGTGCGTGATTTTGTGTCTATATTTCCCCCCTCTTTATGCTATTTGAATGAAATTCAAGTAGTGTAAAGGAAGTAAGGAACATACATGTGAAAAGTCTAGAGAATTTGTTGCAGAAGTACACAAAATAAGAACATATAGCATGGTGAACCCTAGATCAACGTGTCGATCCATGTGGCATAAATAGAGATAGCAGAACCGTTGTAAAGGAGTAGTTAGAGAAATTGATGATTTGATTTGGAGAATTTGGAGATTTTGAATTATCGCTAATGGAGATTTGAAGGGGTAGGGAGTGATCAGTTCCCAACCCGATTTTGTATGTTTGAAAAACTGAAGGATTTGGGCGTCCTGCCGCCAGAGGAAGAGTGTTAGGGAGAGAGGTCTAGTTTTACCCTCCAACTATGACTACATCCTCAAAAGGTCCAACCACTGCAGACAACTAAAGACCAAATTTTGTTCCATTTCGATCCATGATTGAATAACCCATATAAGAGTAGTATAGGAAAGGACAATGACGTCTCATTTCCCCCACTCCATGGGTGTCATGATTTGTATAATGCTAGATGGCTTCCATGTTAGGTCATCTGGAAGTGATAGAAAATGTAAAATGATTCCCATGTTAGGTCATATGGGAAAGATAGTGGTTATGTAACTCCCAAGTTAGGTCATCTGGGAGAGATAATGAATTGATACTAATGTTGTACCGATCGATTGACTTGATTCAAATATTGAATGATTGTTTTGAAATTGAATGTATGCGATAGATTACTCATGATGATATTTTTCTTTTGCCCCCAGATTAGGTCATTAGGGGGAATAGATAGAAAGTAGTGGAGAATGTCACGTGTTGTATGAGAAGATTTTTGATAACAATGTATTAGGAGTATGGAATGATTGTATAGTAGCCTGAGGGGGATCATAGGGTGATCCCCATTGTATGCCCCCCTTTTGGTGAAAGGGGGAGTGGTAGAAATAATGAGCACTGAGCCGAAAGTAGATGTGAAATGATGTAATAGTAAGAAAAATGTAGTATAGTAGATGTCACAAGATTGTGTGTATGTCGAGTTGAAAATGTGTGAGATTGGAATATAGCATTACAGAATGTGTTTAGTATGGATGGTAGGAGAAATTATGAAATGAATGGCAAACAGGAAGTAAAATGGAGTAGCAGAGCTCAAGATATGAGTGAAACCATGAGCCATGTATTAGTTGGAAGAATGAGTGCAAATAGTAACTATAGTAAATGTGATATTGGAAATTGTTATATATAGTAATGGTAAAGGTGAATAGTAACTTCATTTGAACCTTGAGTGAGTGAGAATTGGAGCTCTGAGCTTGTGAGGATGTCACAGATTAGAGCAGCGAGATTGACTAGGTTCGAGATGGTGGTGGTGGCGGTGGCATCACAAATAGTAGACAAATGAGCTGGTAAGTATGAGTATTTTTGAAAAATGTGTTGAAATTAGTTGGATTTTGTCGATTTTTATAGAATTTGAGTTTTTCAATTTTTGGGCATTTCTGACCTGGGCGGGAATGACCAAGGCATTGACATCCTTTGGGACACCAACGCCTAGTTTCAGGCACTGGTGACCTGATCCTAGGCACCTGTGTCCTGCTCTTGGGTGCTGGTGACCCAGGAGAAGTTGTTTTGACCATAGAGTGTGAAATATGTGTCATTTGATGATTGTTTGCTAGTATGAGTGATTGTATTTTGCATGTATATGAGGTGTCTAATATCACATTTTGTTGGTGTTTGTTGTGTTGTGCAGAGGGATATTCATTTGAGGGATTTTCGTGGAGGTCAAACACTTGAGAACATTATTGACTTTGGGCCTATCTGATGTAGAGTGGGACATACTAGACCATGTCGGCCTGTGACACATAACAAGATTGGGGGAGGTACCCCATAATATGCCTATGATTACTGCATTGTGTGAGAGGTGGTGTGCAGATACTTGTACTTTTTGGTTTCCTACTGGGGAGATGACTGTGACCCTAGAGGATGTATATCGTATATTGCGATTACCAGTTGTGGGTGAGAGAGTACAGGTGATGGCCGTAGTGGATGCTCAGAGGTAGATGAGGGTAGCTAGATGGTACTTTACAGGCACATGGGTACAGATAGAGACCCATATTAGCCTAGATGCCATACTGAGATCAGGTGTTCCGTGATTGTGGAAGTTCATTGCAGTTGTTATTACTTCATCAGTGGCAGTAGAGGGTGGTGGAGTGGGCATCTTGTATAAGATGCATGATATTTGTCAATGTATAGAGGAGCATGGGATGAGGTTTGCATGGGCACGATGTGTATTGGTGCATTTATATAGGGACATATACATATTTACACAAGAGGACCATGGTGGTGGGATTAAAGCCACCACATTATTACATGTATGGGGCTATGAGCATATTTCTATATTGAGGCCACTTGGTGAGCCACGTGCGGAGTGGGTGAGGCCATATATATTTGGTACGAGATGGGTAGGTTCCTAGAGTAGGAGGCTGGACACCAATACTTATAGATTGATGCTTAATCATATGGGGCTAGGGGCCATTATATGGAGGCATATTAAGACTATGGAGGATGGTCATAGAGGATGGAGTATAGCTATGATGTATTCAACGTACTATGTGGTTGGAGGATCGGTTTCCAGGGGTAGCCAAATTATTTCAGGTAGAAAGAGTGTCATGAAATTTTGGTATGGCTCAGTATGTGCCCCCAGAGCCATATGTATGGGTGAGATACTAGAGCATTTAAGGTGGCTAGGAGTGAGGCCAAGCCCAACAGGGGAACATTTAGTGCACCTAGGCCCAGATGAGGTGGATGTGGCCATAGAGTCGATACAGGTGGATGATGCAGGATGTACCCAGGCCTATAGTGCATGGTGGGTGTCACATTGATGGGTGTTATTGTTTCTAGTTGTCGTAGATGTGGTGGGTGCACCACCAGTTGGAGAGCAGAGGAGTAGCCACTTGCCTCCGATGGTGATGGCATAAGAGAAACACTAGTGGAGCATAAGTATTGTTTTTTGTTAGTTGTGATTGTCACTTAGTTGTTGTATGTTTGTAATCATGTGTGATAACTAATGTGGTATTGGATGGTTACAGGTGATGCTTATTGGTCCTTGATTGTTGATTCATCAATCCACACATTGATGCAGAATGTACCTCTAGATGTGCTCATGGGAGGTGGGATGTTGGAGCGAGTAGATGTTATTGTGGGTGAGCATGCCCATTTGTTTGAGCCAGTGGCGATAGCGGTGGGTACATGTACCATATTATTGAGTGAGTCGTGATGAGGTAGGCAGAGACTCAGCGAGCTAGGGAGGTTGTAGGAGGAGGATCCTTTAGCACATGATGTGTTCATGAAGTATGTAGAGTTACAGGACCAATTCATGGAGTAGTCGGTCGAGGTGGCATTATTACGGAGGCAAGTGGAGAGATATATAGGGTTGTGACCAGTGGCATAGATTGAGTGGTGAAGCATCTAATTCTAGAGCTCATGCAATTGTATATGATAGTGATAGTGATGTATGAGATATGATGTATATGAATGTTGAGGCTTTCCCCCAACAATTGTATTTTTGTAACTATGATTTTTGACGATATATATACATATGATATATATATATATATGTGTGTTGTGTGTGTTATGTGATTATGTGTATTATTGTGTTGTGTTATGTTTATTGATATGTGATGTGATGGATTGTTTTTGATGTTGATGTATTTTGATGTGATTGATTTATTGTTCATATGATGATGTGTGGTTGATTAGTGTAAATGATGATGTTGAATTGAAATAGATGATGATGTAAATCGGAAGTGGATGATTATATGTATGAAAATTAGATAGTATGTATAAATGTATGATAGATGAATATGTGATAACATAGTGATAGATGTAATGGATGATACATGATGTATGTGAAATGTGTGAGTATGATGAAGAGGGGGGAAGAATAGTGATCCCCCCAGTGTATGTATATAAAAGATGAGGTTCATTTATATAAGACCCCTCAACAATCAAGAATGAACCATAGAACAAGAGTTGGTCATCAGGAAATGGTTTGATAGTGTACTCGCTAGATAGATAGATCAATGAAGTGTATAGTGTAAAGATGAAGCAAGGTTCTTATTGTAATAGATCCCTCAATAGTCATGTAAGAACCATAAGAACACGAGTGTGTCATTGGGTAATGAGGTGAGAAAAATCACCTACCAAAGATGAAGAGGCTTGTGAGGAGTGGTGAAAGCATGTGAAGTGGTAGCATCATGAGTGTAAGAGCCAAACTGAATGTTGGATGATATGGTTCCAATGATGGAAGATTTAGCAGTAGGAAGCACATATGCCGACGGCTTAGGAAGCCAATGTGAAGTGGTATAATTGTGATATGGATGAGATGATGTTGTGATGGATGCATGAGGTGGAGGATGTGGATGAATAATGATCTTCGGAGATGAAATAATGACGATCTTAGAAGTGGGTGGAGGAGAGACAGTTGAACCAAAGTGGAAGCACTTATGCAGAATTGGAGAAAGAGACCACTCATGAGAGCGAGAGCGAAAGGCAATGACACCCTTTTTTGCTAATTGTTGTAATTTTCTATGAAGGGCGTAATAGTCATTATCACAATGGTCATTAATTCAATGGAAATTGCAATAAGGGAGATTTCATTGGTGATGCAAGCAATGAGGAAGAGGATGTTGATTTGATGATAAGAGGATTAAGCACTCATCAATAAAAGCATGCAACACATCATGAGGCTTAGCAGTATGTGAGAAATGCAATGGCTCGTAAGTGAGAGATGGATAACACTTATTGATGAGAGTGACATGATGGTAGAGATGGAGGAAATTTATACAATAGAGGGGATGGAACATGTTTTTGAGGTGCAGGATATGGAGACACTTGGAGGACGCTTGATAGGTGGAAGAGGAGAAGAAGAAGTAGATGGTGTAGCAGAATAATAAAAAGAAGGAGGATCTATAGCATGTGTAGTAATTGAGTCTTGTTCTAAATCAATGACATTATAGCATAAAAGCATAAATGATTCACATGTAGCATAATGTAATTGTTCTTTTAATGCATTAATTAAGCCATGACAAAAAATAAATTTCTTTTCTAGATTAATGGGCTGAAATACAAATTGATTCAAGCAAGAATTGAAGCATAACATGAAATCTAGAATAGGTTATTTATTTCCCTTATACAAGTTAGGGAAGAAATCATGTGTTACTTTAGGACCATTGTTAAGCATAAAGCATCTAAGAAAAGCATTTTCCATTTCACAATATGTACTTGTTATCCAATTTTTCCCCTCAGGAAAAATTTAATCAAACGTAACCTTGCACAAGAGAAAATGGAGAGGTTGATTCATTCATACGAGCTCACATTTCAGAATTAAAATCAAGTTGCATGTAGGCTCGACAATGAAAATGCAAGGTTGATAAATGAATTGCTAAAGGAATGTTATGGAGATCAGAGCTCAAGCGAAAGAAGGAGAAATTTTGAAGTTTTCAGACTTCGCAGGTTTTTGGATATCATTTCAGAGAAAAGACAGGAAAAAATCACTGAAAGGTCTGAAATGCATAAAAGTTTGAAACCTCGAAGTCTGAATTTTGGACTTCAAGATTTTGGAGTTTCGGAGGATCTCGGTGAGTGCGGGGAAGGTGAACAGTGCCAAAGGTCCATTTTGGAAAAATGTATGAAATTCCTGAAGTTCCAAAATTTTAGACTTTGGGTTTCAGAGTTTCGCAGAAAAGAAATGACCGGTCGGAAAAAGGTGAGAAAAAATCCCAAAATCCCAAACTCAAAAACTTCCGAAAGGTCAAAAGTCCAAAACTCAAAAAAAAATCCGAAATGAAAAAGTTTGAAACTCAAAAAATTCCGGAAGGAAGAATTCCAAAGGTGGAAAAAACTCATGAAATGAAAAGTTCTGAAATTCTGGAAGTCCAAAATTTTGGACTTTTGGGTTTTGGAACTCTCAGGCTGATTTTCCAATGAACGGTGACCAAAACTCACGAACTGGAAAGTCCAAAGTTTGAAAATGTCTGAAATTTCAAACTTTCGGGTTTCAGATTTTTAGAGTTTTTGTGTGCACCCAAGCAGATGAACAGTAACAAAAACTCCAAAATTTAAAATGTCTGAAAGTCTGAATTTTGCAATTTCGGAGGTTGCAAGCATTTTGGACTCCGAAAAAGGGAGATCAGCAGTGAAAAGTCACATCAACCTTGAATGTGCAAAATGACACCCCGACCTTCAGATGGTCAAAACTTTTGACTAGGAGCTCAGATTTGCACAAGAAAGGACTTTTTGGAAAGCTTACAATATCCTCTACACAACTAAGACTAGTTATTTAATTTAAGTGAGACTACATTAATTCAAAATTAAGAAATACAGTTTGCCATTTTAAAGGGTGTTCCCAAGTTTCTCACCTACCAAAATAATGAAGGTATGAGCTTCCTTTCTTTCCCAACAAGGAACATAATACATGGAGGTATGGGTTTTGCAATAGTCACACCCATCATTATTGCAGGTGAATTCAATGTATTTTAGGGTGGTTGGAAGCAAGGATTTCAAATTATTTCTCTCTTCCTTCTCTCATTCTTATATATATTGTAAGGAGGGGCATTTTTCTAATGTTGGATAATTTTGCTTTGCACCCTCCCTTCTTCCCTTATCTGTAAGTGAATTTGTGGAGTAAAAAACCTCCCATATAAACTATAAATGCAATCTTTCCTCTTGGCCATTGAAATGCACTATATCAAGTTTTTGGGGCAATAATAGAAGTCTGTGGATGAATTTCAACCCTCTCTTATGTTCATTGCATCTTCTTGATCTCTAATTGCAATCTGGTTATCTGTGCATGGTGGTTGTATGGTACATGTGTTTTAGTGAATGGTTTGTGTTTAACCGATATGTGGATGCTCCATCCTCTTAAATCTTGTGTTCAACATTCCTTTTGGTGTATCACCTTGGTGTTAGTTTAGGTTTATTTTCTTGTAATCTTCTTAACCCTGTCTCCTTGGCAAGTTAGAGTAGGATTTTAGAGTAGAGCCTCTACAAATTAAATGTTTGCATCAGAACAGAGGATTAGGAACCGGTCCTTCATCTAGAGAGCTTTCCCGATTGCAAAGTCCCACACTTTGGGAAAAGATCCATGTTATGCAACCACACCGATAGTTTCAACCCATCAAGTTGCAGATTTTTCAGGGGGTGCTGTGATTATGCATCAATAGTACTAATCCATCCAAAACGCTAAATGATCCTCACCATTGATAAATAACCAATTCGCAAAGGTATTATCAGCATTACAGTTTTAGTAACAATCGATTATTTGAATAGGAATCCATAACAAATGAGTAATGTCTTGAATGATTCTCAAAATTATAGATGTGTATGCAATACCCATTGAAACATGAAAATGTTGTCAATTGATGTGATCCTCATCGATTGACAGTGAGATTATGACATTACTTCTTTTTAATAGGATTTCTTTGAAGATTTAGTTATTATCAATAGAAACATAGTTGAACTTTGTCATTTCAAGAGTAAGCACTACTAAACTCTGAGATTTCAACTGTCCATTGTCATGAATGAGTGATAAAATGTCATTACAATTGAGTAGTACAAAACCTGTGATAATCATGTTGAAATTCTTACAATTGGCCATTCTGAGTGATTTTGTAAGCACATGTGAAGAAGAATTAGTAGATGAATTGTATATTTATTGGAACTTGCTAGATGTGGTATCCACAACTTTTAAAACTGGGCATTAATTGTTCCCCCTTCTTAACAAGTTTTTGTCGATGTTTTTGTTCATTTTCATACTCGGCTACATATCTTACATGAAAGCAATCATTTGCATTTTTCCATTTACGTGTCTTTCTTTTTTTCCCATATTTTTTCGTGACTATCATATAAAAATTTTCCACAATGTTTTCTCAATTGTGTCCAACATCAATTGTAGTATATGATCTTTTTTCATTTTCCAACTACATATTATACATCTACATTTGTTGGAGTATCACTACCATTCTATGGCTTTATAGGTTCAATGAATGATATTTATATGCCCATTCTACCTTAAATGACCTCCCAATTGTCCAACTAGTTTTTCTTCCTTCGCACGGATTTCTATTTAGAATTTTCAACTTCAGTCTCTCTCTCATCATTAGGAATTTCTTCCATGGGAGGAATTTTATAACGAGGAATGTCTTCCAACTCTGGTATGTCATCATTAATAATACCTTCATGTGTTGACTTGTTTTTTCTAATTAGTAACTATTCCAATGTGGTGAGTGTGGTGACATGTTATTTTGATTAATTATTTCTTGTGGAATACAATTATCTGTGGGGGTTTCTGCATTCAAATGGAGGAGAAGGGTTTGATCGTGATAGTAAAAAATTTCAATTAAGCTAATAAATGCATTCAAATGGGAGAAGGGTTTGACTATGATAGGTGTAAAATCTTGTTGGGAAAGATCATGGGAAGAAGGGATGTCATTGGATGAGGTAGATTGTTGCATTTTCCTAGTTTGAGAATGGGGTAACGACAGGCATGAAACAAAAACAAAGAACTTATATGATTTATTAATATAAACGAGTCAAGAAATAAGTTTTTTGATCATCTTGACTATTTAAAATAATGTGAAAAACAAGAAAATGGGATTAAAGGGAACCTAGGAAATGAAAATCTATGGATGGTTTTAGGTTGTTTTGGATGGATTCCTTGATATACTCCCGAAGGTATGTGAGGCAAAAAATTTTGTGATGAATACTGGTACAGGGCTTAGTATTGGGGCATACCCCCTCACTTCATGGTCCTGCAGTGACAAGAGAGTCAGGTGTTTATCCAATATGTTGATAGCCAAAAAAAAATATAACATGGTCAGAACACCGCAGAAGATTTCCTATTGGGTGATGAAATCCCAATTGTTCCACTTGGGATGAGATGTTTAAGATGTATAATTTAATGCATGTGTTTGGATGTATGTGATGAATTGTATGAAACGGGTTAAACACCCTAGTGTAAAATAGGTTAAAATACCCTAGTTAGGGATAATAGATCTTAAAATGAAATGTGATATTTGATGAAGAGAAAATACATTTTTAGCATTTCCAAAATGCAATGTGACATTTGACTTGGTGAAGAACAGTACAGGATGCAATTCAATAAAAGAAAGAGACGGGGAATATAAACAAGGAATACCTAGATAACCCTTTTCCTTTTTATCTGAATTTTTAATTTATAAGCAAGCAAGCAAAAGCCAATCCAAAAAAATGCAACCCCATACATACAAGCAACACTCCTTCCTGTGAGGGCTAGTATAAAATGGACCAAAGGACAATGAAAATGAAAAGAAAAATAATAAGACTCACTAAAAAAGGGTGGGGCCCACTAGGCATGCCAGAATGTCTATAAACAAATTTCCTCGTTCCTACTCAGATTAGTGAATTTGGTACTAAAGAAAATAAGTAACTCCAAATATGTGAGGGTTTAAGGTACCTTGAGATGGGATGACGATGGATACGGGCACAAAAGATCCTCCTCGTAGCGAGTTAGATTACTTGAACAAAAAAGAGAACTAAAACACAAAAAATGGATTAGTAGATAGGAGGGTGGGTTGCCTGACAATGTGCAATATCAAGAAGTGAAAAATTCATAGAATGGATGTCAACCCCACATTTTGACCTAAAGATAAGTGTAGACAAAAAAACTATGCACTTTACACATAATTTGGCCTGGTCTTATACTAATATTTAAAAGGTTCTCAAGTGAATAAAGTACTAATTAATCCCACATTTTGGTCATCTTTATTTTTATATTTTATTCCGTCATTCCCGCATGTTTTATTGCACTTATTCACCCATTTCACAACTACCTCTGTCATTCTAGCTCAAAATTAGGGTGCCTTGGTCCCACTTCTGGGAACTCCGATCTATGCACATCCTTTCCCACTTATTTTTGGGGCCCTTTCTAGCCATTTGTTGTCTTTATCTTTTCCTCAATTGGCCTTGTCAGGAATTAATTACGAAATTAAGCTTGAGAGCCCTATAAATATAAAGCTTATAAGACCATAATAAGGGTCCCTAGGTCATCACACTACTATCACTCCATCTAGAATTACATCAATTGCATCACTTGCATCCACATAGCTCCACCATCAAGGCATCATGGGGGGTTTAGTAACTAAGTGGTATCCTACCACGTCTGTTCATATTGAGGTATTAAAAATGGCTGAAAAACAACCCAATATACCGTTATGCACATGGGGGTTGAAGGGTTTAGTTTATTAGTATGTCGAAGTAGGTATTGGGGGGTCAGGTACAAAGGCACAAGCTGGGAGGAGAGGCAGAGTCACACGGAAAAGGTTTCTCATATGTGTTTCATTCTAGGAGCTAGGAGGAGAGGCAAGCAGCAAGAGAAAGTGTCTTCTTGGGTTCCATATTCCATAAATCCCAAAGTGGAACTGTTTGCAATCGGCATAAAAATATTAGTCGTCCATTCAATTGATATTTTACGGGTTAGGTGTGAACCTTTGATCTTCTAAACATGAACAAATAAGGGTTATTCAGCGTGCATCACTCACCTTGGTTAAAGCGTTAGGAGGGAATAACCATTGCTCTGATCTTAGTCATTCCTTCCAAATCTAAGGAATATTGTGGAGGCAAGTCATATACGTTTTCATTCACCTATAACCCATCTGCATTGTTTCTTGAAATCTGAATATGGCTTACAATATAAAGTATTTGGCACGCAGTCTAATTTTTCATTGAATCCGGTTGCATTCTAGCACCATTCTAGACACATGTTTTCGAGGGGGCAATGTTTGGATGTTGCATTTAAACTATTGGTCAGATCTATTTCATAGGATTCTTTATAGAATGGAAAAATAAACAAGACTTTTCCAGTTTTTACGAAGAGGAAAAGGTGATTTACAGGAAAGAAAGGTATTTTCCATCCCTGCAAATGTGAATCCCTTTCTATCTAGGGTCTTATTGGTTCTAATTTTAGACAGTTTATGAACATGAATGATAATATCAAGAATCTTAAATATTTTGATTAGGATATTTTAGGTGGGTTCTGAAACTAGGTCGGTTTTTATTCTCTCTCTCTTTTGATTTGGGTATACTTTCTATAGCCATGTTTTAATATTTCTTATTCATTTGTTGAATAAGGGCATTCTAAGCATGAGTGTTGAATATTTAGCTACTTCTAGATATTATTTGCAATCCTCTCAGGAAATGCCTACTGTAAACTCAAACTAGCTTTCCCATACCAGGAAATGCCATGTAACAGACGCACTTCACATGATATAAAGGAAAAGAAAGTAATGAACTTCCATTTACACAATGGGAAATTTGTATATCTAGCTCATACATTTGAAATGAATACAAATTACAATCAAATGATTGACTGAGATGACAAAATATGATCCAATTTTCTACCTTTTAATTTCTTTCCAGCACAAACATAGTTTCACTGTGCCAAGAAAATTACTGAAAAGCATGCTTCATCTTTCATGTGTCCACATAAGTTAAATTACTGAAAATTACTGAAAGGTTGTTTATATCCATGAAATCAACATAAGTCATTTAGTGTTATGGGGTTTGTGAAAAATCTATTACAGTTACTGATTATTGACCTCCTATCTTTTAAGATTATTTGATCAACAAATATTGGAAAATAACATAACTGTAACTTCACAAATACAAACACATAAGAAATACCCAACAAGGTGAACACAATATTTTCGGACAATTGTCCCTGGAAAAACCCAGCAGGGAAAACTAGTACTACATATGAGAAATATATTAAACTTCAGCAAATCAAGAGATACAAATATTGCTTGCCTCTTACTGGCAGAGCTCCGACAATCTCCTAATCCTCCTGCTGATATTCCTCCACTGCTATCTCCAACGCTATCACTGCGCCCTTGCTAACACTACAAGACTACTTGCTAACACTACAAGTTTCTCTCAAAACTTCCTTGTTACAAATGACCCCAATGACCCCCTTATATATTACTCTCGTTGAAAATCAACGACCGAGATTAATACAAATGAATGGCTGAGATTAAGACAACTCAATAACCATAACAACCTTGGTAATGAGGTGTCACCTAAAAGGAGTCAATATTAGATAACAATTGTTCTTATCCTAACAATATTTGTTTGACAAAAACAACTATTTCTCTAAATTCTAGGTTGTCCAAACTACCCATAACAAATGGATGAGGACAAACAGCGGTCCAAACTACTAACTACTAAGATTAACACTCCCTCTTAGCGAGGAAGCTGTTCTGCATGACACCCAACATCTCTCTGAAGAAGATAAATTTTTTCTTCCCCAATGCCTTTGTCAGAATGTCTGCTACCTACTTATCTGTAGGTACAAACTGTAGCTTAACAACCCCACGCTGTACACAATCTCTGATGAAGTGATACTTGATGTCTATATGTTTTGACCTATCATGAAACACCGGATTCTCAGTCAACTTGATACAACTCTGATTGTCGCAGTGTATCACCGTAGTCTCAACCTTCTGACCAAACAAAGCTATTGGCAACTTCCGAAGCCATATACCTTCACATGTTGCCATGCTAGCTGCTATGTACTCTGACTCTGCTGAACTAAGAGCCACAGAGTTTTGCTTCCTGCTGAACCAAGATACAACTCCTAATCCCAGACTGAAACAACACCCTGAAGTGCTCCTCTTGTCCATTGTACTATCTGCCCAATCTACGTCAGTATAGCCCATCAACCTGATTCCTTCACCTCGAGCATATCTAATTCCATACTCGATTGTACCTTGCAAATAACGCAGCACATGCTTTGCCGCAGTCCAATGCACTCTCTTTGGCTCAACCATGAACTGACTAAGAGAGTTAACTGCAAAAGCTATATCTGGCCTGGTATTGACCAAATGCATGAGAGAACCAATCAACTACCTGTATAAGGTGGGGTCTACATCCTTCTCCCTAGATGTGTCTACCTTCCTCCAATTCATGATCATGGGTGTAGACATGGCTTTGCAATATTCCATCCTGAACCTTTTCAATATTTCCATGCAATATTTCCCTTGCCCAAGGAAAATATTTCCATCTTTTTGCCATACCTCCATGCCTAGAAAGTAGTGCATAAGTCCCAAATCCTTCATCTCGAACTCCGCTGCAAGATCCCTCTTGCATTCTTCTACGAGCCCCAATGAACCTATAAGAAACAAGTCATCTACATATAGAACAAGAATGAGAATCTCACCTCCAACTACCAAGTAGCAGAGATTAGCATCTACCTCACTCTTCATAAAAGCCCATTTCCTGCAAGTAAATATCAATGCGCTCATACCACGCTCTGGGAGCTTGCTTGAGTCCGTATAACACTCTCTTCAATCTACACACGTGGGTCTCTTTACTGTGTGCTACAAAGCCTTTTGGTTGTTCTATGTATACCTCCTCTTTCAACTCACCATTAAGAAACGTTGTCTTGACATCCATTTGATGGATCTGCCATCCCATCTGTCTTGAAATTGAGGTTACAGCTCGTATAGAAGTATACCTGGCAACTGGAGCAAATGTCTCCTCGTAGTCTATTCCCTCTTTCTGAGAGAACCCCTTTTCCACGAACCTTGCCTAATATTTCTTGATGCTACCATTTGCACCGTGCTTGATCTTATAGATCCAGCGTGATCCAACCACTTCCCTATCTGTTGGTCTAGGCACTACCTCCCACACATCATTCTGCATAATTGAAGTATACTCCACAACCATTTCTTCTTGCCACACTTGATGTTGTGCAGCCTCCTGATAGCTAGAAGGTTCACTATCTACCAACTTACTAACTAATGCAACATAGTCATCATACCTGGCTGGTGGTTTCCCTTGTCTATTACTCCTCCTAGGAGTACCCATTAACTCTTGAGTATTCTTCTGTGTCTGTTGAACCTCACAGTTCTTGCTGCCAACTATAGAGGATGAAATATCAAGCTCCATGTCTTCTTGATGCATCTCTTCTTGCACCTGTTGCTCCATACTTTGAAAACTCTCTCCCCCTAAGTCTATGCTTGTACTAGTAACTGTACTCGAGCTTTGCTGCCCTTGACTCGATTGAGTGATCCTTGGAGCTTCTGTTGGCTGCTTACTCTAATCATCTACTGGAAAATCTCTAGACCTTCTAAATGCCTTTTCCTCCATGAACTTGACATCACATCAAACAATAATCCTTCTGGTCCCTGGAATGAATATCCGATATGCCTTAGAGGTTTCACAGTACCCCCACAAAGTACCCTCTCTCTACAGTCTGATCTAACTTGGTACGTGTATCCTTAGGAATGTGACAATATGCCAAACTCCCAAAGATCCTAAAGTGACCGACATCTGGCTTCTTCCCAATGAATGCTTCCTCTGGTGTCATCTTCCCTAGTACCTTATGTGGAACTCTATTCTATATGTATACTGCTGTATTGCATGCCTCTACCCACAGATAACGGGGGTAAATCCTGGTCATGCAACATAGCCCTTGATGCCTCTGTTTTAGACCAATTTCTTCCTCTCAGCAACTCCATTCTGTTGCGGATTGTAAGGAACAATCGACTCTCTCTTGATTCCTTCTCTGGTACAGAACTCCTATAATTCATTGATTTTGTACTCGTCTCCATTTTCTGACTGAAGAACTTTTATCTTCCTTCCTGTCGAATTCTCCACAAGAGCTTTGAACTCTTGGAAGCGACTGAAAACCTCATCCTTGGTCTTTAAGAAGTATATCCATGTCTTCCTGGAGAAATCATCAATAAAAGTAACAAAGTACTCATACCCTCTGAGAGACTTTGTCGACATTGGTCCACATACATTTGAATGTACTAGATCAAGAACGACCTTGGATCTGGTGTCACTCCTTGGGAAAGATGCTTTAGCAAACTTCCCCAACACGCATCCCTTACATACATCATCGTGCTCTGTGCTCACCTCAGGAACACCTGTCAGTGTCTCATGAAGTAATTTAAGGGCTCCATGATGGATATGGCCCATCCTTCTATGCCATAGCTCTCCCTGATCTCTAAGATTACTGTTGCTCATGAGTGCCTTAGGAATATCAAACTGCAGCCTATAAAGCCGACCGCTCCTAACTCCAATAGCTATGGGGTGATTTCCCAATCCTTGTGCTTGATCAACACATTTTGTCCCTCTAAAAGAGTACATTGTACCCTTTTTCCTGAAGGACGAGATAACATAAATCAAATTCATCCCTAAGCCTGGAACATGCAACACTTCATGAAGGGGAAATCATTCTTACCTCGCTCTCCCTCTGAAACTAAACAGTCCCTTTCCCAATTGAGTTGAGTTTGGACATGTTCCCCATAGAGATCTGGATTCTGGTGCTCTCTTCCTTATAATTGGAGAAGTATTCTCTAACTCCTGTCATATGATATGACACCCCACTATCTATGTACCAAACACTCTGTTGAGGTTAAGCTAACACATACATGCTATGAGTGCAAACTCATCTTCCATTCTACTAGAGAGCTCATTTGCACTTGCTGAAGCCGCAACTTGTTTCTTGCCTTTTCTTTTCATTCTTCTTCCGAGCTGGGCAATCGCTGACATAGTGGCCAAACTCGTGACAGCCATAGCACTTGATCTTCGAAGAATATTTCTTCTTCTTTTCAACCTTGTGAATTTGATCCTTTACTAGACCCCTTCTTTGCTTTCCCTTTACCTGCTAGGGAAAAATTTTCCTGTTCCACCTCACTTTTCTGACTCTTAGTTGTTGGCTCTATTGACAAGACTTAGTCTAAGCTCCTCCTAAGTGAAATCACTCCATAGTCGATCCCAACTTGGTAAGGGTGTCTCATCCATTAATGACTTGAAAAAAAGACATCCCACTACTTAGTAAACCCATTTAAGGCTATTCTCACTAGCTCGTCATCACTTGGTTTGTCTCCAAAAAGCTGCTAAGTCATCCTTGACAAGTCTAAGTCTGGTGAGGTAACCTTGTGACGCCTTCCTCCCTTATTCATTCCTGGTATTCCTCAACTTTTCGCTAAGAATCAACTTCCGGTTAGTGATAGCATTCTGGTACAGATTCATAATGGCATTCCACATCATCTTCGCTGTATCTAACTATACAATATGCGGAACAATATGATCCTTGACACCGTCAAGAATCAACCTCCTCGCCTTTGGCATCTTCCTTCTTATATGCTAAGAGTTGTGCTGCATCTGTAGGTACAGGTACAACAGTGGTCACATATTCCTTGATACCATTCTCTTCCAGCAATAGAGAAATTCTGGCTTTCCAGACACACCAAAAATTCGAGGCTCCATCCAATCTGTCCTGATCTCTTAAACTTGCTGAGGCCATTTTAAAAGAAAATAATAATAATAATTTTGAAGAGGTTAAACTGGGTTTTATAAACCCTCACTTTATAGTCACCTAGTGTAAATCTCTTCTACCCGAACTTAGCTCTGATACCATGTGAAAAATCTATTATAGTTACTGATTATTAACCTCCTATCTTGTAAGATTATTTGATGAACAAATATTGGAAAGTAACACAACTGTAACTTCACAAATACAAACACATAAAAAAATACCTAACAAGGTGAACACAATATTTTCGGACAATTCTCCCTGGAAAAAAACCTGTAGGGAAAAACCAGTACTACAGATGAGAAATATATTAAACTTCAGCAAATCAAGAGATACAAATACTGCTTGCCTCTTATTGGCAGAGCTCCGATAATCTCCTAATCCTCCTACTGATATTCCTCCATTGCTATCTCCAACGCTGTCACTACGTCCTTGCTAACACTGCAAGACTACTGGCTGACACTACAAGTTTCTCTAAAAACCTTCCCTTGTTATCAAATGACCCCAATGACCCCGTTCTATACTACTCTCATTGAAAATCAACGGCCGAGAATTAAATACGAATGAACGGCTGAGATTAAGACAACTCAAATAACCATAACAACCTTGGTTATGAGGTGTCACCTAAAAGGAATCAATATTAGATAACAACTGTTCTTATCCTAACAATATTTGTTTGACAAAAACAACTATTTCTCTAAAATTCTAGGTTGTCCAAACTACCCATAACAAATGGATGAGGGACAAACAGCTATCCAAGCTACTAACTACTAAGATTAACAGGGTTGTCAATGGTAAGGATCTTGTAGATCAGTGACATAGAGTAACCACAAATTATTGCAGTTGCATGTTTTAAGCCAAATCATATTAGAAGACAACATAATTACACCATGTGATTGTTTGGCTCGTGACAATGACAACATAATCCCATTATGTAAATGACAAAAACACTTCAGTGTTGCGCTCTTGCATAGATTTATCTATGATGGTAATCAACCATGCATGATTTGAGATTACTTTTGGACAAGAGAGGGATAGGGAATCTATTAAGGTCTGATTATCAATATTTATAGCAGTCCTCATTTTTAGTCCCAAATGGAATCAAGACAATTCACAGCCTATATTTTATTTATTTCCTAAATTTCCTATCATCATCTACTAGTGTAGATTATCAGTAAGATGGGAAAGGGATGCCTCCTTTTGTAAAGAGAAAGTGTGTAAGATAAATTAAGCTTTTTGTGTATAAGGTGCCTATATTACTGTATCATTCAGTCACATTATTAGAATTCTTGATATCAAGTTGTTTGTGCATATAGTCTTTAATACTCTTAGTTGATACATAAGAAATGAGATCAGATTTATAGCTTGTACTGAAAAATTGGTCGTTGCAGAAGTTAGTTGTGTGGCCTCCCTAATTAATTCTAGTTATATCGTTAATTTTAGGTGTATTCACCTTCTTGTAAATTTTACGCATATTGGTTTCCAGACACTCCTACTGGCCTACCTACCTACCCTTTCACTTGATCACACCATAGTCAGTGGGTAAGACTGTTTATGGATATAAGGTATTCGGTTATTTCCATTTGCACCATCAACAACTACATTTTCAGTTGAATATTCTTGGCCATTATCAAATATGGTTCCATCCGAATTGAACTTCTTATCATGTTCTATGAAAGAGTTCAAAAAAGTAATAAGAGATTTGATACTTCCATAGTCCATAATACAACATCAAATTTTTCTCGATAATTGTGTGTAAAAATATTAATAATCCATGAATTTCCTCTCTTGAAGTTGTATAAATATGACCTTGTTTTGCTGCAATAGTCTATAGTAATATACCTTGCATATTCTTGTTTGTGGATACAATCTAACCTCCTTTTTTTTCTAAGCCAAAATTACAGATTGAAGACAAACTATAACAAACCTAGAATTAAATCTTTGGAACTACAATATGCCTTTTTATTGCTAAATCTATGGAACTTCAGAAAATGTTGTGATCATAATTTTTTTTTATTGTCAGTTTTTTATGCCTTTCTATCCTCTTCATTGTTCATTGTTTCTAGTTTGGAGTGTGTTTAGTTCTTTCTTTTCATTTGAGCTTGTTTGAAACATTTGATGTTGATAACTAAGATTTGATGCATAAAACATGTATCTTAGGGAAAATATATGCTACAAGATGTGCACTTTGGTGGAAAAAAATGATTAAGGAAAGGATGCAACACAAGAACACTGCAAATTTAACTTGTATATCCAATGAGGTAGATCAAAGGGTAACCTATGGAATATGTGGGAATTTGTAATCCCAACCATCCACACTAAATTTGTAGCCCCCAAACTCTGACATTGTACATGTGAGATCCTAAGGAAATCCATACGCACCTTCTCTAGATTTTTTGTAGTCAGGTTTTTTTGTTAATATGTATGGTGTGAATTTACTTCAATTAAGTGTGTAGACAAGGCAAATCCTTAAGAAGGATTTATAAATAGATGTTCTTAGTCATTCTGTATCAAGGCAATAAAGCAATGAAAACACTGCCGAAATCATATTGTAATAGAGCCAATGCTCTCTTTTGTTGAATATAATAAAACTTTTATTTGTGTTTAATATATTTCGTGTCTATATTCTCTGCATTTATATTTGTGTCCTCATTCCAACAAAAGGTATTAGAGCTAGGTTTACCAGTATATTGTTAGTTCAACACTTGGATTTTCTACTTGGTTTTTTGCCTTTTTATAGTTTCAAGTGAAGCAGAAGATTAGAGAAGTCTATATATGGCACAACACAAGGGTTTAGGAATAAATTACAGGTCGTAGGCCATTTTGGTAAAAAAAAAATGGATGAAACAGATAAGGGTAAATGGGCTAGGAGGAATACCTGTTAAAGTTGGTTGAAGGTTGTTTGTGCGTATGACTTCTTGATCCACAGCTGATCGTGAGAGCTTCCTTTTGGCTAGGAGGAACTACCTGAAATGAACAACAAGACCACCAAAAGAGATTAAATAGCATATGACAGTGGACTGCCTAGCGTATGCTAGTTCTGGGAAGTGTGATACTCCCTAGAAGGTTGTCAATCCATTGTTTAAAACAATTCAATGTTAACAATAAATGAAATCCTACTGTAGTTAAAATGATTTAGGTATCTCATTTGACTACAATAAGAAAATTCATTCACAACAAGCTAAGCTATGATTGAATCTGGAAGGTGAGGTCTCTGTCAGAGTACTGGTACTGGTCAAGGAATTGTTTTGGGTTGTTTTGGGTATTTGGTGGGGAATTTTAGGCTTTGTTCTTCATCTAAGGGTAAAACACAGAGACCGACGTCAGTCTAGTGTAACCGATGATGGTTTAAGATGGACCGGTGATGGTCATGGGTAACCGGCGTCGGTATGGTCGGGTGACAGAAACTTATTAAAAATCTTGGTGTGAGGACAGATCTGAGGCTAAATGGAAATGGAGAGGGAAATGGAAAGGTCTATGGAGATCTTAGGTATACTCAGAGGTGTTTTAAGTCAGGTATGGGAAATTTAATGGTGTGGGTGAAGGAATGATCAAACTTGCATGAAGGTAAATGGTGGGAGAATGGGAGTGCAAGTAGAAACTGATAATAGAGGTAACAGAGCCTACTAAAATGAAAGTAGATGAATGTTGGTTAACAAAATACTTACTGTTGTATGAGCTTGATGGCTGGATGGCAATGGCAGTTGATCAGATGGATGGAATTTGGTGTGGTGATGGCACTTTCCCAGGATGCTCCCGTGAATGCAAATGGCTCTGTGATCACTTCTGATGTTGGTTGTGGATGTTTGATGTGTGTGTGAATGTTGGTTCTACTTGCATGCAGCTCTGGTTTCATCTCTTGCTCTCTAAATGTGCCAACCTTGAAATAAGGTTGTTTTGGGGAATAAATGGTAACCGACGATGGTTCTGGGTTGACCGGCGGTGGTTTAGGGTGACCGGCATCGGTTAGGGTGGGATTTCCTAGGTTTACTAAAATGGGCAGATCCACTTGATTTCTTGGATCTTGTTCATTTTCCTTCATGGATTAGAATGGAAGCTTCCTTTCTAATGGGTGGGAATGTGGTTAGAGGGAATGTAGGCTTTGATTTTTAGGGTTTAGGTAAGTCTTAGTTAGTTATGGCAACATACTAAGAATAGGTTTGGGGTGAGGTGGCTAGGTGAGGTAGGTGAGGGTGGTGAGAATTATCTCAATTAGGATATTTAAATAATAAATATTATGAGATCATGAATTAATTTAATTAAATTAATAATATTAGAGTGGGGTAAAAGGGACCATGGTTAGGTGAGTGTGTTCAAGGTGATTATTTGACGAGGGACCAAGGGGAGTGTGACCCAATTTTGGTGTCTACATTTTGCCCCTTTTTGTTGCGTAGCTTGTATTGGTAAGCGACGCTGACAAAAATAAGATGTGGTTGCCCCATGTGTGGGTGAAGGTGATCCCCCTCAAACCAGGAACTGATGAGGTAGAAGGTAGAATCAGTGAGTGGTTTGATAAAAGGTGAATGTGATGAAGAGGAAGGTGGGCAATGGGGGTAAAGGGGTAAAGGTCCAATCGGGTAATCCAGGTAATGGGTCAGGGTCAAAGGTAGTAACAGTCAAACACATGCACGTATAAACTGTAGCATGGTACCAGGTTGAAGAGCATGCAAACTCTACATTGTCTAAGGTCGATAGGTTTATCCAAACAAGGTTGAGGTGATTCTGGTATCCAAGGTATAGGATATGGTCAGGAAACACATCGCAGGTCAGGTGCAGGAATGTTTAGGTATGTTCCGGTACACCAAAGGTTGGGTCAGGATAAATGGTCATGACAAGAGGCAAGGTAAGGTCATTAGGTCAAACAACATGGGTAACAGTGTCACAAGGTATAGTGAGCACATGAGGTCACAGGTCACTAGCAATGTTCCAGGTCCAAGTAGCTAGGTCACGGCATGGGTAGGGCTGAGGTATGGGTAAAATAATGAGTCCCCAAATGATGAAGAGGTTAGGTGGTAAATGATGAGGTCAGGAGGGTAAAGGGAAATGTCCAAGTCAGGTGTGGGTGAGGTAAAAAGGATTCAGGTCAGCAAATTAGGGGTAATGGGTAGTAATAAGACTAAGCAGGATAACTGAAAATGGTCATAATGAACTGATGTCGGTCGCTATGGACCGACCATGGTAGGCTAGGGCACAGGACCGATGTCGGTCAAGGTAAAACCATTGTTGGTCAAGTCGGGAAGGTTATAAAAAGAAAAAGTGCCGGTCAAGTCGGGTAGGCTATAAAAAGAAAAAGTTTTTAAAATCATTTGTCATTGACCAAATAGGAGAAAATAATAAGAGAGGAAGAATGAGGTAGAAAGTGACCAAATGACATGGAGAGCTGAGTTGGCGAGCCACAGAGTGAGTGATCGTTGGTCGATAGGTGGGTCTACGAGTGTGGTGATTGGATTGGGTGATTGATTTGATTTGATTGAGCCAGCGGGTGATTGGTGATGGCAGAGGCAGGAGAGGGATCGGGTGGACCTGTGCAGTGGCCTGAGGTGCCACCATAGATGGCAGCGTGATGAGGTAAGAACCTATTCTGATTGTTTTGTTTGTTGTGAGTAGGTGGAGGGTAGGAATTGGGTAGGAGGGAAAATGGGGTTTTTTTTGGGGGAAAACTTTTAAAATTTGAATGTGGGGGTTTAATGAGAAAAGGGGAACAAGGGAGGGTAGATTTAGGTAAATAAGGGGTGGGAATAGGTAATTGGGTAGGTATTGGTAGGGGAAATGGGTAGAAAGGAGGAGTGTGGGAGAAAAATGGGAGGGTGTCGTGGGTTTGTCACCGCGACAGTGACCGACGTCGGTTTTCTCTTAGCCGGCGTCAGTGGGTAAGGACCGGTATCGGTCACAGATGTGATGACCGATGTTGGTTATCATTGGACCATGGTCGATTGATGCTGACCGATGCCAGTCAGCAAGGCTAAAGAGGCAAGCCCTCAAGGAGCTAAAATGGATGGGTTATGGATAGATAGGTAGGGGTAGAGAGAGTTAGGTAGGGGGGAAAGTTATGGGTATGGGTAGGTGGGTAATAAGGAAGATCGGTGAGAGGGGAAAAATGAAAATAGGTGAGGGTCTGAGGCATGGGTAGATAGGTAGTGTTGATTTAGGGCATAGATATAGGTGAAAGGTTGATTTAGTTAGGGTAGGTGAAAGGTATAGGGGGGTGGCAAGGTTGCATGCAGGTGTGGTCAAGTTTGATTAATATGATTGGTTGTATGCAGGCCAGGGACCAGCTACGGATGAGGGATAGAGTACCTCCCTACTCATGGAGATACGGGGGGAGATGACATGTGAGGAGTGGATCCATGTTGCAGATGTGGGTCTGATTGGTGTCAGATGCTACCGACACGTAGTGGGAGGTGAGTTTGATGGTTGCCCTCATCGATAGATGGGATTCGGCAACCAATACATTTCATTTGCCGATGGGTGAGATCACGATCACCCTAGAGGATGTTTACAGGATCCTGTGACTACCTATAGTAGGTACACAGGTGTACTCGATCTCCTCAGAGGCATCTGAGGAGTTACTGTTACCAGTGTTTGGAGAGGGGCTGGCATTGTTAGGATTCCACAGTGCCAGCATGAGCTACGGGGTGATGTACCGAGCCTACCCCGAGGAGATGAGGCTGGTAGTGCTTTTGATGGAGGTAGTCTGTTGTTTTGCACTACCAGATGTAGAGGGTGGGAGATTCCCATGGTCACTGATGGGGGTCCTACATGACATGGTGGAGAGCAGGACTCAGTTTGCATGGGGGCCTACATTCTTGGTACAACTATATAGGGAGTTGTGGGCTTATGGGTGACTACGGTGGTTTAGCTTGTGCTGCACATTCTTGTTACATTGTTGGGCCTATGAGCACATTGTGTGTGTGCACCCAGTTGGTATGCCCGGCTGATGCATTTGAGCCTAGTTTTGTTCGAGTGGGCTACATGTGATGGGTTTCAGTTATGGGAGAGCACCGAGTGGCTAGAGTGACACATGATGTAGCCTATTACAGGTGATTACTGGAGGGGTTGTCTGTGTGGACATTATTTGGAGGCCATATGTAGGCTATCCTTCATACAGGTAGATGGTGGCAGAGCTGGATGGGCTACAGATTTACAGGTGGATAGAGGGGCGGTGGGCCGGGGAGCATGAGATGATACCCGTAGACTGGGTCAGATGGAAGTTTGGGTTGCCACAGGATATACCCCCACCCTTCCCTCAGTATAGGAGAGATGATGTGGAGAGGCCTATGTCTCCACCATGACCTACAGTGCCGACTGGGTAGGAGGAGCAGCTAGTCGACCGACAGATAGATGATGTCGGGGTGACAGACAGGTACAGATAGTGGTGGGCTGCACAGCTACGAGTAGTACCACCGAGGCCGGGGCAGCCAGATTTGGCTACTATCACAGTGCAGAGAGATGCCCTACAGGGGTAGGTGGCTACCCTGGTGACCCAGTTGGGCATAGTACAGGGACATCTGACAGGGGCTGAGGCACAGGTTGCGACCCTGCAGGCACAGGTGGCCACTTTTCAGGCACAGGGAGTACAGGGACCAGCACCCACACCAGAGGGAGAGGGAGAGGGTGGAGATGGAGATGGGGTGCAGGTAGCCACCCTACAGGTGTAGGTGATAGGTTTACAGGGCTAGTTGGCCATGGTGCAGGGACAGGTTACAGGTTTGCAGGGCCAGTTGGCCACTGCACAGGCACAGATAGTGGCCCTTCAGGCCCAGGTACAGGCACAGGCTCCAGGGCCGATGGCACCACCACAGGGGCAGGGACAGGGTCCCATTATTCAGAAGGAGTAGGGTAGGGTCAGAGGCTGATGGCACCACCACAGATAGTACCCACTGCTAGATTGAGAGATGCCATGGGTGAGGTGAGATACTACCAGGATCATTTGATGGCAGTGGGGATATATGTCTTATCATATGCGAGAATAGAGCACAACAGGCCTCGAGTGAGAGGAGAAGATCCCACACACATAGTGTGGAGAGTACAGGGGGCCAGTGAGCCCAGGGGCCAGTTCAGGGTGAGGCCACTAGTGCATGGAGGCCAGCTCCAGAGGTAGGACCATCAGGGGCCAGACCAGGGTGAGGTGGAGGGAGGTCAGCCAGATGCCAGGCTAGAGGAGTGGGGGAGGAGACAGATGAGACAGGTTTGGACATCAGATGGGGAGATGATTGAGCTCCATGCATGATTATTTTATTTTTGATATCATATTTTTGACATATATACCGGCCTGCGTGCCGAAGATAGTGAGGATGTACATGAGAGTTTTTGAGATTTTGTTATATACACCGGCCTGCGTGCGAAGATATTTGAGAGTCATGTATATGGATACACATGTTTAGATGATTGATTTATAGAGATGATGGTGATTATGGCATGATGTGTATATGGTTGTGTTTAACTTGCTATTTTGATTTGTATATGTGATGGAAACTAAGTAGTGTAGGCATGATAGAGCCAGGTCATAGGCATGGATCGAGTCAGGTTTTTGGTTTAGGCATGGATGGAGTCAGGTTAGGCATGGATTGAGGTTTAGGCATGGATTGAGAGTCAGGTGGTTTAGGAATGGATTGAGTCAATTTGGTGGTTTAGGCATGGATTGATTCAAGTTAGGCATGGATTGAGTCAGGTGGTTTAGGCATGGATTGAGTCAGGTTGTGGTTTAGGCATGGATTGAGTCAGGTTTGGATTGGTTGAGTTTGTAATTCATTGAATTGGTTGAGTTTGTAATTCATTAATTTGTGTAATTAATGATATGGGTCACGTTGAGATGTTTTGTAGTAAATTGCATGATAATGGTAAAGAAATGGTAGACATAATGAATGTATGAATGATGATGGTAAAGATGTGAAGCAATTGTTGTTTGTTTGGTTTAATTTCCAATTATTGATATAAAAAGGAAACTAACTAGGGTAGAATGTGATTAGGAAAGGGAAAAGGGGAATTGGTTAGGGTAGAGAGTGGCCGAGCTAACCTCCAAGGGCCCCATGCCCTCAGAGTGCTGCCTACATAGTCCCGGTGAAAAGGGACCTCAGGCCGATGTAGTTCTCCCATAAGCTAGGGAAAAATGTGAGGAGGTATGAGAATGGGTTGGTAGGTTATAGGCATGATTGAGTCGAGGTCTTTTAGGTATGGTTGAATTGTGGGAACATAGGTATGGGTGATTTTAAGTTGATTGTGGTGAAAGAGGAAAATTTCCCAGAGATAAGCGTCAAGGATCTAGTTCTGTATAGGATGATCAATACGTAATGAAGAAGTTAAAAGATAAGAGGAGGCAAGAAAGCCACCTGATTGGTGAGGATCATAATGGGTGGGTCATACCTTAGATAGGCTGATGAACGTAAGACCCTAAAGACATTGCATGATTGATTATTCTAAAGGTGAAGAATAGTCACATGATCACCAAATGTCATGGTTCCAGCAGGTCCCTTGAGGTGGTAGGAAATGAAGGTGTGAATGGTGAGAAGGTGAAAAGTGGTTAGTTTATATGGTATGAGGTAGCATGCCTTTTGGTAAGAGATCCAAGATCACAATGAGCAAGTCCATGATGATTTTTTTTTCTATTTTGACTTGTATTTGAGATAGACTGATCGATGTGGGAAGTCTATATGGGATGAGGAAATTAACTCCTTGAGGTCTTCGCGAAGCTGATCGATGCGGGAAGCTTCAGATTCTCTTCTTCTCTTTTTTTTGAAGCAGGCTTTACATAGCTGTCCTTCGAGGGAGCAGTCTATTTATAGCAGTGATGTAGAGAGAAAGATGTCCTTTTTGAGGGAGTCATCTTTTTATTGGAAGTTTGACTCAAGGAGTTGGATCCCATGTGAGGGATTTTAAGTCATGGACAAGACTAAGGTGAACAATCAAATTCTTGTTCAGAAAGCAAGGTGAAATGACCATGGGATCTCATCTGAAAGTAGATGAAAAGTATCCATGAGAATCATGCCATGTGCAGAGCCATGGTACACATATTTAAGAGAGGGTAAAAGAGTGATGGGTATGCACATGATTCTTGTTTAATCATTGGGGATGGCATAGTGAAAGGAGGGAAGTGAATAGTGCTCAAGGGATGAGCATGAAAAGAGGTAGAAGGTGAGGTAGGACTAAAAGTCAATAGTAGAATGGTTGAAGATGCAAGGCATTAAGGGGCTCAGGTTTGGGTTTACCATCTAGTGAAGATAAATGATAAGCACCTGATCCATAAGCATGAGTCACGATGTATGGTCCAAGCCAATTAGGAGAAAATTTTCCCCGTTTACTTTTTTCTGCTTTGGTTACATGTTGATTTTCCTTCAGGACAAGGTCACCAACTTGGAAGGTTCGTTCATGGACACGTTTTTCATAGGCACGTTTGATACATTTTTGGTAAACTTGAAGATGGTCAAGAGCATTAAGATGACGTTCATCTAATAACTCAAGTTGTGCTAAATGGTCCTGGTGAAAGTCATCATCATTGAGCATGTCATGGAGAGAAATATGAAGTGATGGAATCTGGACTTCGAGAGGTAGAACAACCTCTGTACCGTAGACCAGAGAAAAAGGTGTGGCAGCAGTGGAAGTGTGAATACTAGTATGGTATGCCCACAGGGTGAAAGGAATGTGTGTATGCCAGTCCTTCCCAGTATCATTAACCACTTTCATGAGAATTTTGTTCAGGGTTTTATTAGTGGATTTGGCTTGGCCATTGGTTTGTGGGTAATATGGTGATGAGAAACTTAGTTGAATACCGAAGGTGTCACAAATTTTCTGCAAGGTTTTATTTTTGAATTGTTTTCCGTTATCAGTGATGAGGTGATGTGGAACACCAAAGTGACAAATAATGTGATGATTGATGAACTCACATATTTTCTCAGCTTTTGTAGAAATGAGAGGTATGGCTTCAACCCATTTGGTGTAATATTGGTAGCGGTGATTATCCATTGATGTCGCAGGGAAGAATGGGGATTGATCTCTCTGACAAGATCCAAACCCCATTGAGAGAAGGGCCAAAGGTCACGGGTGACCTGTAAGGCATGACTGGGTGTATGATGAAGATTGGCATGTTGTTAGCATTTTACACAATGCTTAACGTAGTCACAACAATCATGGTTAAGGGTCGGCCAGTAATAGCCTAGGTGAAGAATATGCTTAGCAACAGCAAGGCCACTGAAGTGACCTCCACATATGCCATCATGAACTTCCTTAATGGTATAGGAATTTCAGAACTCGTAAGGCACCATAAGAGAATACAATCAAATCCACATGCTTATAGAGGAGGCCACCCATGATGACGTAATGAGAGACCCTTTTAAGAAAGGTGTGTTGTCCATTACGAGTGAGGTCGGGAGGTAAGATGGAGAGGGAAAGATAGTCTGAGTATTGTTTATACCAAAGGTCACTCGGGTCAGGAGTGGTGGTTCTGATAGAGTAAACTTCATGAGGTAAATAAGAGGGTGATTGGAGTCTTTGTATGGTGACAAATATTTTAGAGTCGGTGGGTGAAGCGGGTATCTGAGAAGCCAAGCAGGCCATGGTATCTACAAATTTGTTGGTAGAACGTGGGATGGTTTGAAGGGCGTAACGGTCGAAGGTGGTCAAAAGTATGTCCACATGATGCTTATACTTTTGAAGTATCTCATTACGACACTGGTATATACCATTGACTTGGTTTATGACCAATTGAGAATCACCAAAGATGTTGATTGACTTAACATCTAAGGCATAAGCAGCCTGGAGACCCAATACGAGTGCTTCGTATTCAGCAATATTGTTTGTACAATCAAAATTGAGTTTGAAAGACAAAGGCATGGGTTCACCATCAAGTGGAATGAGGATAACACCAGCCCCACCCCCACGCTGACACTTGGAACCATCGAAGAAGAGTGTCATTTGGTAAGCGGGTTCATCCAGGGAAAGGGTAGCAATAGACTCATCTGGAAAGTCAAAGTTAGAGGGTTGATCCCCAGAAATAGGTGCGTCGGCCAATTGGTCGGTGATAGCTTGGCCCTTGATGGAATTTTGATGGATGAATTTGAGGTCGAGGTCAGCTAGAAGCATAAGCCAGTGTGCAGCCCATTGATTTTGGTAAGGTTTGGCATACATGAAGTGTAAGGGGTCGGTGTTGGTCACAACATAGGTTTTGTGGTTAAGTAGGTAATGGCAGAGTTTGGTGGCAACAAAAACTAAGGCTAAGAAAAGTTTTTTGGCATGGGTGTATCAGGTTTCGTAGTCCAGAAGAGTATGGCTTATGTAATAAACCACCTGCTCCCTATGTTGTTCATCACGATGAGCGAGCATGGCCCCTAAGGAGTGATCGGTAGCAGAGATGTATAGGTAGAAGGGTTGATCATCTTTAGGTGGAATGAGTATGGGTGGTTGGAGAAGGTATTGTTTTAAGGCCTCAAAAGCTTTGTGGCAGTCATCATCCCATTTAAAGGAGACATCCTTTTTGAGAAGATGATGAAATGGCTGACATCGATCAGAAAGTTGTGAAATGAAATGGTGAATAGACTACAACTTACCTTGCAGGCTACGGAGTTGCCGCAGATTAGTGGGTGGAGGCATTTTGAGAATGGCCTTGACTTTAGCAGGGTCAACCTCTATACCACGTAAGGAAATGATAAATCCCAGGAGCTTTCCTGAGAGAACCGTGAAGACACACTTCTTGGGCTGAAGGTGAACACAATACTTAATGAGGTGGTCAAAGATGGTTTTTAGGATGGTGAGGTGCTCAGAGTGGCATTTAGATTTGGCAAGGAGATCATCTACGTAATCTTCTAATATATGGTGGATGATGTCATGGAAGATGTAAGTCATAGCCCGCTGATATGTGGCACCAACATTTTTAAGGCCAAAAGGCATGACTCGATAGCAGAAGGTCCCCCAAGGGGTGATGAATGTGGTTTTGTGTTGATCCTCTGGGGCAAGCAAGATTTGGTTATAACCCAAGAAACCATCCATGAGTGATAGCATCTCATGACCAGCAGTAAGGTCAACCAGTTGGTCAATACCGGGTAGAGGAAAGTCATCTTTTGGGCAAGCTAGGTTGAGGTCATGGAAATCTGTGCAAATGTGAAGTCCCCCTGTCACCTTAGTGATAGGGACAATGTTAGAAATCCATCAGGGATAATCAATGGGTAAGATGAAGGAAACAGAAAGAAGGCACTGAAGTTCTTCTTTGACCAGAAGAGCAATGCGAGGGTGCATTTTCCTCAGCTTTTGTTTTACGGGTTTGGCATCGGGAATGGTTACGATATTGTGGACCACTATGGTGGGGTCAATACCGGGCATGTCAGCGTAAGACCAAGCAAAAGCATGGTTATGATTTTTGAGAAAAGAAGTGATGGCTTCTTGTTCAGCAGTATCTAAAGATTGGCCAATCTTTAGAATGTGTGGGTCATCCTGAGTATGGATGTTGATTTCGATAGTCGATTCATTCAACATGGTTTGCATCTCAGATGGTAATGACTGATGAATATATGAGTCTTCTGCACTAAGGTAGGTGAGTATAGATTCATCATCCTGACATTGAATGACATTAATAGAAGGTGTATCATCATCGATCATTTCAGGATACAGGAAGGGAAGAGAAGAGGGAGCCTCACCCTCACGTTGATAAGTCAGAGGCCCCAAGGAAATGGTGTTTATGAAAAAAAAAGTTAGGAGGAATGGATTCTGGATCCATCGACTCTATTGGTGAAGGTGGTGAAGAAGGTGGAGCAGGTGAAGAAGGTGGAGAAGGGTCGATATCCTCAATGAGTTCAATGCGAGCCTTCTTGGTAGGTAGTTCAGCAAAGCTGATACCACTACGGTCATTATGTTTGTGGGTAGTACATGGAATAACAGTGTGATGGCCTTGCTCATAAAATCCAAAACCAAAACCCTTCCATGCACATCGGTGCAGGAAGGTGTGGGTAAAATGGTGATTGGTGAGTGACTGGAGGTCGGCAGAAAATGGGTGGGTTTGTGATGGTGGTTCAGGTGTATAAGTGGTAGTATCAAGTCCCCCATAGGTGAGATTGGTGTGAAGGTGGGGAGGACCATAAAGGAGATGCTCTCCTATGTGGTGATCATAGTGAGGGTGTTGGTGAAGGCTTCCATACTCTTGTGGAGTGAGGAATGTGTTGACATTATATAGGAAATACTCCCCCAGAGCGAGGCATTAAAAAACACCTTCCAAGGGATCGGTGGTCGATATGTGGGTAGCTGGGATAGATGATGTGTTAGAGATTGGATCAGAGGTGGAGCCAGCTGATTGGGAGGTTGATGGGTTGGCAGTGGAGGTCGTGGCAGTGGTAGGGATGGAGGATTTAGGTGTGGTTGAGGTAGCGGTGGCACTGGTGAGTGGAGGTGTAGGTGAAGAGGAAGTGGTCATGGATGTAGATGCCTTAATGGGTATAAGCACGTCATTGGGTCGGTAAAGCATGTTGCAGGTTTTGAAAGGTGATGGGTCAGCCGGAATGGTATAGGTGTGCCCTTCATGCTCAAACTTCACACAACGATGCAAAGTGGAAGGAACACAACCCATAACATGAATCCAGGGTCTACCAAGCAACAGGTTATATTGAAATTCCCCCTCCAAGATGTAAAATAACTCTGGAATAGTATGGGGGCCCACGTGAACATGGAGGATAATGGTTCCAAGTGTAGAGGTGATAGCATCATTAAATGAATGCAACATGATGGGATGTTTATGCATGTAATTGTCGGGTATGCGCATTTGGTTCGAATGCATGGGAGGAGATGATGTTAATGCTAGTGCCCCCATCGATCATAACATGTCGTACATGTATATTATCAATATGGATGGAGATGAAAAGGGCTGGATCAGGGTCATCAGTTTGGTGTGGTGTGATCTCTTCATCTGAGAAGCTGAGGGTGGCTACTTGGTGAGTAGGTGGAGGTGTAGAAGAAGGTGGTAATTTGGTGAGAGAGGCTACATGATGAGGTGTAATAATGGAGGCTACAGGTGTAGGGTCATTGGGTAAAACCTCAATAGACTGAAGAACCTCCATGAGAGCTTGGTGATGGGATTCAGAGGTTTGGATGAGGTCATATAGGGACATTTTGAGGGAGGATTGGTGTAATTGTTTGAGCATCGTGTGATGTGTAACCCCATTAGAAATAGGATATGTGGGGCCGTGGATAGTGACTTTAGGTGTGGGTGCAGATGGTATGTTGGGTATAGGGTTGGTTGGTGGGTCGGTTGTATTTTCCTTTCCTTTGTCCTTCTGAGCATGGGTAGCAATGTGGATCATGTTGATTTGAGGTGGGGAGGTAGGTGAAGTAGGTGAGCCATGAAAGGTAT
This sequence comes from Taxus chinensis, assembly GCA_019776745.2. Classification (NCBI taxonomy): domain Eukaryota; kingdom Viridiplantae; phylum Streptophyta; class Pinopsida; order Cupressales; family Taxaceae; genus Taxus; species Taxus chinensis. The sequence goes on from JAHRHJ020003156.1 coordinate 68,452, forward strand.
AATGACAAGAAGGGTAGAAGCCAAGAGGTGGGAAGGAACCTTGTGAAATGAGTTGGGCACACTGACATTTGGGTGGAGGTTTGGTGAGTTCTCTGATGTGAACCATGTTAATTTCAAATCTCGGAGGTGGCTCTAAGAGTTGTGGGGGTGGAGGTCTTGGTCGCTGAGTAGGCAATGAGGGAAGAACTATGGAAATTGGTGCTGGTGAAATGGGGTCCTCATCGAGAAGGTCATCATCGTCAAAGTTTTCTTCAGGAGGACACAACTGGATAAGAATGGTTTTCAAAGCCTTACAGTCCTCTACATCATGTCCTGGCACATGATGGTAGGCACAAATTTTGGTTTCGTCAAACCCTTTTGGTTTGGGTTTGAGTGGGTCGTAAGGTCTAAGAGGTGGTAATGTGATGACAGAAGTTTCAAGGAGGTTGGTTAAGATTTTGGCATAGGATCCCGCTAGTGGATCACAATGGGAGGTGAATGTGGGTTTGGGGTGCAGGTGCGGCTGATTATATAGGAAGATTCTTTGCAAGAGGGGGAGTGGGTTGAGCTATGGTCTTAGGTGTTGGTGTGGTCTTAGGTGTTGGTCATGTCTGCTTGGGTAGGGGCATGGTAGATGAACTGGCAATAGAGTGTGTGGTTGGTTTAACTACCTTATTGGAGGGTAGCGGATTTTTTCCTTTAGGTTGCACCTTCTTGGGTAAAGGTGATATGGGCACATGAGATTTAGAGGGAAAAGTGGATGGTGGAAGAGGGGGTTACCCATGGGGATAACTGAGGTGCTGTGGAGGTAGATGGCATGGGTTGTGCAGGAGGTGTAAGGGAAAGGGAAGGAAGTGTCGTGGGTAGTGAAGAAGTTATTGATGGTATTGGAGGTATGGGTGGTAAAAATGTTACAGGTGTGGGGGGAGGTTGTGTGGGGTGCTTGGGTATATTAGAGGTATGTGAGGGAGAAATGGGCTGTTGCATTTTGGTTTACCAGTGGGTGGAGGTTTCTTAGCCAGGGTCGAGGGGTGAGGTCCTAGGATGGATGGAAGGGGTGAAGGTGATGAGGGTGTGATTGGTGAGGTTGGGGTATGAGATCTAGGGGATTGGTTCTTCTGTTTAGGGGGCCAGATTAAGTTTGGTGTTAGTTTTGGAGGATGTAGCTAAATCTAATTTGATGGGTGGATGAGTAAGGCTAGCCATTGGGATGACCCCTAAAGTAGTAATAGGTTTAGGCAAGGAAGATGATGTAAGTGTGGGATTGGATGTAGATGCATGTTGGGTTATGGGTAGAGGTGTGAGTTGATCCATGAGTGGTATCATGGGAGAATTTGTGATAGTTGTGGTTGTGTTTGGTTTGGTCGGCTGAAATACTTTTGGATAGATAGTGGAGGTGTCAGCGAGTGACATCTGCATTTGTGTTGAGACAGGAAGTAGAAGATGCCCCCAAAGTAAGGCTCTATCCACATAATCCAGGTGATCAGCTAAACGTGAGAATGACACTGTAGTGGGTGAGGTTGATGTGGATCCAATGGTGATTCCCGTAAAATGTGTTTTAGAAATGGGGAATTCACTAGCTTCAGCCTCTGTGGGTAAGAGAGCCAAAAGTAAGTCAGCAGGATCTTGGGTGGCTGATGGAGAATGGTCACCTAGAGGTAATGACATTTCTACTGGATCTTTGATAGGTGGAGGAGATGATGGGTGCTCCTTTGTGGGTGGAGGAGATGAACAAGTGTCTCCCATGGGTCAGAGAGGTACTGCTGGTGATGGCTCTCTAGGTGGAGAAGCCAAAGGTGAAGTGGTCTTGATGTTAACAGAAGGCTCCTTCACAGGTGAGGGAGGAGATGAAGGGTGTTCCTCTGTGGGTGGAGGAATAGGTGAAGTGGGTTCATGTGTAGGTGGAGGACTTCGGGCCAGGATTTCCTCTATGGAAGGAATATGAGGTAATTGGGAAGCAACTGGTGTGTCACTGAAAATAGCATGGACCTCGCGGGTATGGCTATCATTAGTTGAGGTCTCTCCAGTTTGATCAGAAGAAGGGGCGTGATTAGGAAATGGTTTCTTGAAGATGTGTAGGTTTTGGTTGGCAGGTGCATTAGGATTATCCAAGACTAACTCACCATTCTCGAGCATTTCCTGGACAATGTTCTTGAAAGTGATGCAATTTCCGTCATTATGACCTTTTACCCGATGATAGTTGCAGAAGTCGTGCTCTTTGTACCATGCAGGTGTGGGGTGAGCAGGATCAAAACCAGTGTGTGGTTTTATAGGAGGAAGGGTGATGGCCCCAGCTTTAATGAGATTTTCTAAAATAGAAGAATAAGGCTCCCCAATTGGGGTGTATTTCCATTGTTCTCATCTGAATTGAAAGGTCTGGACAGGAGAAAGATTAGATGAGGGCTTAGCCTGATTTGATGGATGAGCTGGGCCGGCCTTGAGTACCACTGCGTTAGCGGTTCCCTTGGCTTTTGAATAATTATTCTGTGGTTTCGAAGAAGAAGAGGTATCATTTGACTTAAATGTTGAGTTCTTATTTCGTAGTTGAATTTTCTTTTCTTCGATGGCCCGAATCTCTAGCTTTTGTGCCATGGTGAATGCCTCATCGAAGGTTCAGAAAGTCTGCACCTGCAGGGTTGGTGAGATATGTCTAGCACAAGCCCGAGTGAAGAGCTCTATGAGTTTGGTTTGTGGTAATTGGAATGTGAGTTGATTGATCAGGCTACGCCAACGAGTGACAAAATCTGTGATAGACTCATCGTCATATTGACGCGTAGAGTAGAGGTCAGTCATGGTAACCTTCTTAACAACTTGATGGAAAAGTGATCCAAGAAGGCTTGGGCTACCTGATTAAATGAGAAGATAGAATGTCTAGGTAACCCACTATACCAGTCTAATGTGGGCCCAGTCAGAGACATGGGAAAGGTCCTCAGAAGCAAAGTGTCATCATGGGTGATCAGATAACACCCATGTTTGAAAGACCACAAATGTTGTTGCGGGTCCTCTTTGCTATTGAAGTGGTTAAATTTAGGCATTTCCCAATGTACGGGATATGGATGAATAGGAATGGATGGGTGTATGGGCTCATTACAAATTTCATCGTAGGTGAGAGAGTTGCGTGAGCCAGAAACCGATGCCTCCAGTGTCTGCATCTTGTCCATCATTAACTTGATGAGGTCATTGGTAGGTGGTGATGGATGGGTACCTCCTGTAGCGTAAGAGGGTTAGTTTTGGACATATGATGGAGGTGGAATTCTAGTATATGGTGATGCATAGGTAGGTTGAGAATGAGGGAGTGAGATAGGGGGTACGTACCCAGAATGAATGATAGATGAAATGGGAGGCTGTTGATAGTACGTATATGGAGGTGGAAGGGTCGAGGTAACCCTAGTAGTGATGGGGGCTAAGGACTGTGGAATAGAAAGGACAATGTTTTGAAATGGGGTAGGGGTCATCGACACCGGGGGTGGTTGTGTTGCTATGGGTATATGTGAGACAATAGGCATGGATGAGGTTATGTTCTGGGTGGTGGATGAAGGTATAGTGGATGTTGCGGGTGCAATAGATGTGGCAGATGTGGCGGTCATAGCAGGTATAGGGCCTAGCTGTGAAATGACTGGGGGCAAGGTAGGTGTGGGTAGTGCAGAGCTAGAAGGGATGACAGAAGTAGGAATGAGTGTCAGGGGGATAGATATGGGCATGCCATATATCAACTGACCCGAGGCATCTCGAGTGGATGAGTGGGAAAGATAGAACTGTAAGGCGGCAGGGTTCTGGTCAAGGAGTCATGTGAACTCCTCGTCACCTGTGGTGATAGTGATAGGTTGGGTAGGATCCATGGGTGATAGAATGGAAGGTGGTGAAGGACTAGGTGGGAGTGGTTGACAACTAGCATGGAATATGAGGGTGTTTTCTTGGCTACGAGTCAGCACCATGTGAACAAGTACTGATTTGGTAGGACTGCTTTCTGTAAATGACACAGAAATACAATAGAAATAGGAAAAATAGGTAGTGGTAGGTGGATTGGGTTAAAATGTCAGCTGGAAATTTGAACAGGCTAACCGATGCCGGTTAGGGTAAACTGATGTCGGTCATAGGTAACGTGGTCGGTCACTGTGGAAAATGAACAGTTTTCCAAAACAAGGCAAAAGGCTAATAATCTGCCAGGTAGATAAGATGTAGATGGATTTTATCAGGACAGAGAAGATGATGAGAGTTACAGAGACTCTGAATAACAAAGAATATGAAACAGGTGTCCTTTTGGGTAGGTTAACCAAAAGAACAGTAAACTGATGCCGGTTGGGTAAAACTGGTGACGGTCAGAGGGTAACCGATGATGGTCGCTGGACCGACACCGGTTACTGTGAAATTGAAACAGAGATGAAGAAAAGGTGGTTGTGATTTAAAATCAAGTGTGGAATCAAACCCAGAATTCTGAGAATGATGAAAATGGGGTCCAGGCACACTCAGATGAAGTTGGAATACACCAACTATGATGAGGAGTGTGCAAGGAGAAATAAAAAGATGAAGAACGTGTCCTCTCACCTCAAAACACAAGCCAAGCAGAAACACTAAGAAAAATATGATCCTAAGAGTGCTCTTTCCTTTATGTTTGTTCAGCTTATGCTATTTAGAAGACTGACTCATGAACTTTAGAATAGAGTTTTTGGTGAGGAAGGCTTCCTATGAAGAAGGAGATCTACAAGGAGAGGTTTCAGGTTATGTTATGGTGGGGGCGGGCCATCCTCTGAGATAATGACTCGACAGAAGTAACGAGCTGGGTGCCCACTGTGTCGTGATCATGTGATCACCTACAACTTCTTCTGGGTAAGATGTTGTTTAAGAATGTGTATATTTTTCAATTTTGTGATGTTTGGTAAGACTCAGAGAGAGAAAAAGAGAAATAGAGTGCTTTTCTATGATTCATTTGTCAACCATCAGCTGGGCATGACTTCCAGCGTATAGGTTGCCCTCATTTAATGTGAGCTAATGCAGTAAAGTAGAATGAAATGTAGTTGATTTTAAGCCCAAATCGAAATATTGAATTCGATGACACAAAAAGATGAACAGGAGAGAGTATGATCTTTCACTAATGCAATACAAATGAAAGAGAAGAAGAGTTATTTTTAATAGCACCAAAACATGATTGCTTTGAGACAATAGAAAGAAGAGAAGATTCCAGGGGAGAAATTTTAATGTGAGAACCTTTCAGAAAGGAAACAAACATACAAATTTTCACCTAGAAATGAAGAAATGCAAGGAACCCCGAATGGGTCCCACCGGGTGTGCCAAAATGTTTCACCTGATTCTTAGAGTGTTTCTTTGAATATTGATGAAATAGATAAGGGTAAAAGGGCTAGGAGGAATACCTGTTAAAGCTGGTTGAAGGTTGTTGCACGCGTATGACTTCTTGATCCACAGCTGATCGTGAGAGCTTCCTTTTGGCTAGGAGGAACTACCTGAAATGAACAACAAGACCACCAAAAGAGATTAAATAGCATATGACAGTGGACTGCCTAGCGTATGCTAGTTCTGGGAAGTGTGATACTCCCTAGAAGGTTGTCAATCCACTATTTAAAACAATTCAATGTTAACAATAAATGAAATCCTACTGTAGTTAAAATGATTTAGGTATCTCATTCGACTACAATAAGAAAATTCGTTCACAACAGGCTAAGCTATGATTGAATCTGAAGGTCAAGGTCTCTGTCAGAGTACTGGTACTGGTCAGGGTCTAGTTTTGGGCTGTTTTGGGTATTTGGTGGGGATTTTAGGCTCTGTTCTTGGTCTGAGGGTAAAACACAGAGACCGATGTCGGTCTGGTATGACCGATGTCGGTTTAAGTGAAACCGGTGATAGTTATGGGTAACCGGCGTCGGTATGGTCGGGGTAGAGGAAACTTATTAAAATCTTGGTGTGAGGACAGATCTGAGGCTAAATGGAAATGGAGAGGGCAATGGAAAGGTCTATGGAGATCTTAGGTATACTCAGAGGTGTTTAACAGTCAGGTATGGGAAATTTAATGGTGTGGGTGAAGGAATGATCAAGTTTGCATGAAGGTAAATGGTGGGAGAATGGGAGTGCAAGTAGAAACTGATAATATAGAGTAACAGAGCCTACTAAAATGAAAGTAGATGAATGTTGGTTAACAAAATACTTACTGTTGTATGAGCTTGATGGCTGGATGGAAATGGTAGTTGATCAGATGGATGGAGTTTGGTGTGGTGATGGGCTTCCCTGGATGCTTCCCGTGAATGCAAATGGCTCTGTGATCACTTCTGATGTTGGTTGTGGATGCTCTGATGTGTGTGTGAATGTTGGTTTTGCTTGCATGCAGCTCTAGTTTTGTCTCTCGCTCTCATAAATGTGCCAACCTTGAAATAAGGTTGTTTTGGGGAATAAATGGTAACCGACGATGGTTCTGGGTTGACCGGTGGTGGTTTAGGGTGACCGGCGTCGGTTAGGGTGGGATTTCCTAGGTTTACTAAAATGGGCAGATCCACTTGATTTCTTGGATCTTGTTCATTTTCCTTCATGGATTAGAATGGAAGCTTCCTTTCTAATGGGTGGGAATGTGGTTAGAGGGAATGTAGGCTTTGATTTTTAGGGTTTAGGTAGGTCTTAGTTAGTTATGGCAACATACTAAGAATAGGTCTAGGGTGAGGTGGCTAGGTGAGGTGTATAGGTGAGGTGGTGGTGTGAGAATTATCTCAATTAGGATATTTAAATAATAAATATTATGAGATCATGAATTAATTTAATTTAATTAATTTTAGAGTGGGGTGAAAGGGGCCATGGTTAGGTGAGTGTGTTCAAGGTGATTATTTGACGAGGGACCAAGGGGAGTGTGACCCAATTTTGATCATGTGGCCATAATTATCAATTGACCGTATTTAATTGTTTTGTCGTTCTCTGAGAATTATGATGAAACCTAATTTGCAAATTCAAAATGATTACGTGTTATCCAATTACACTTAGACTGTTACCCTTCTAATAGCTGAAGTGGCATACATAGATTTGCTAGAAAAAATGTTTATCTACACTTCAGCACTCGTCATTATTCCAAACAACCTATGTCATGAAATTTATAACTTGTGGTTGCAATAAATTATCGATGTACAAGATGAAGCATGACAGTGATTCACTAGAATGCCTATCCCATGTCTAATATGTTGTATAGTTATTCAGAAAGTCTTGGATATCTACCTTCACAAGGTAGTCAATCTGTTTGAAGACAAAAAACCGTCACTCATAGGATGGGGAAGTTGTGCATACCACTTAACATATAGCATGAAAAGGGCAGTATCCAATCTACATGAGCTTGTGGTACGAGGTCCTAAATGGCCTAATTCGTACTGAAGATACTGATCGAGTTTATGCTCATATGGCCGAATCAATTTGTATCTAATCTCAAACGATGCAAGTGAAAGTGACCTCATTTCCCATACAACTATCAAAACACACTCCGCAATAAGAATTTCAAATGCAGCCCCAATATATTCTATTTTTATGGTGTTCATATCCCACTTCAAACTACTGCATGATATATCTACATCAAATGTAATGGGAGTTGGAATGAATTATCTTCATATTATTGCTGATTACAAATAAGCTTTGATATTTTTTCGCTCCCCAAACCGTTTCAGTTGTATGTGAACCCATAGAGTGTAAAGAGCCCTATTGGTACTTGAGCATAAGCTTTATATTTCAACCATCACAACCAGAGTGCATTGACCTATTATCTTTAGGATATTGAAACATGTCATCTTCAAAGACTTGCTTTATTTGATAAAATTGGTGGGAATTCCCTTCATGCTGATCTATGAGCACTTCCTTAATCCAGTATGTGCAACTATTCTTTTTGAACATATTGGTACATGTTTTTCTCATGTAAGATGTTGTTAATGGTCATTTGTATCAAGGATCACTAATGACTTTTGAACAATATGGCATTTTTCAAGGAATACAGATGAGATTTTTATAATACCTTCAGTTTAGGACTCATTTGATAGAACAACTACATGTTGTGGAGTGAAAATCATTTTATAGATTTCTACTTCTCTTTTAATAGTATTTTAATCTAAGCTAGCTTTACCTCGTTAATAGTTGGGAATAAGGGTTGAAAGTCTAGGAAGTAGAAGTGGTGGGATGAAGAAGGAAAGGGCACTAGACAATCAACTGAATGATGTCGAGAAACTTGAAAAGTTAGTTCTTATACCATAGGGCATGCAAATCACTTTAGTCAAATTGGCAATGCAACACTATTGCATTGTTTGCAGTCCAGATAGTGATGATTATTTAATCCTAACTTCATCTTATATTTCCTTTCTGAATTCTAATGGCATGTTTTCTGGATAAGTCACTTACAGCAGTCATACTGAACATATGGTGGCATTGAACCTCCCTACATAACTGGAAGTTATTTTCAAGATATACTGATCTTCGCCACAAATAACATGATGGGTTTTCCACTGTTCACTTCCTATCCATCAGTTAATTGTAGAAGCATGCCTAAGCAATAGCCCCTTCAATAAGGCTGAGGAGTCATACTTGTTAGTAATTACCCTGTAGCTGTGTCAAGGTTTGATGATGGCCAGGACTACTAATTCACCCACATCCATATCACTTGATATCGACAAGGGCATCGATATTGCACTATTATGGACATTAGTCTAGTAGTTTTCCTTGAATTTTTAATGTGTATTACTATGTTGAATTGCCTTGTCTATTGTCAAACAGATTGTGCATGAGACTGATTATCTTACAATTGTAACCATCCCAGGTCATGATAATCCTCTTTCAAGGTTTATCTGAGTTATTCATGTATTCTATTTGCACATGTCTTGATTGGATGCACCTTATTTTTCACTTATTTAAGGACACAAAGGTTTATGATGTCAAGATAACTAGAATTAATACGTATGGTCTAGATCTTAGAAAATGATAGTGTTCAAGCTGAAGAAACTTGTATCCACAGTTAGGATCAGTATAGGTAGATCTGGCATATTCTGATTTTAGAAATTGAGGATAAAGGCTTTCAAAGGGAATACTGAAAAGTCCATTGACCCTTTTGGGAAGGTATTCTTTATTGGAAGATTTTTCTTAAAGGTTTAAGCATGTTGTTTCCTTGCCCATTGTTTTTTCGTACTCTTATAAGATTTAGTTACTGCTTAGACTGATGTGCTATTTTTTATCTTAATTTAAAATCACATGTTGGTGCAAAGATAGCAAAGACTCCTTTGTATAATCAAATCTTGTCTTTCTTGCAGGATCGTGTACGCACGAAAACTTATCGAGCTCCATGGTTGCATCATTTCCTTTTGCAGGATTGGTATTGGAAAGTTAGACATATGTTGGAAGTGATCACGTACCATTAGAAGGTTGTTTAAGCTATATGGGATACTTAATGGGTCTTGCAAGAGTGCAATTTGATTTTCAAATTTATATGTTGCCATGTGTTATGTGATACTATTCATATTTAAGGTGCATATCCAACTCGCTGATTTAGCTAAGACACTTGGAAATCCCTTTCACTGATGTTTCATGGCTAGTATAGATATATGCCTCAGTGCCATGGGTAATTATGACCATAATTAAGTGCATTTACTCAAAGGCCACCCCAGATCTCAATGGTGGATTACTGTCCTTTAGTCATTGGCCACATGTAAGATCAATTTAGTAATTGCTTTCATTTCTCATTTATATATTCTTGAACTCATGTTCTCCTTATTGCTATTGCATGTAAGCCACATGTTCTATCCATTTTGACAAAGCCTGTTTTGAAACATACTCTTGCATTTCATTTAAAATATTTTAAGAAGGTTGTTAGATACTAATAAATCACTCGTGTTCTTTCAAGTGCAACCAATAGTATTATTTGTTTTATAATTTTTATTATTTGTTTTTTAGATTCAAATAATTTTATTGTACTAATATGGTACATATTGATGGAATTATAGATGGATCCAGGGGATGATTTGGATATTGATATTGTAACTGGTGAAGGGAATCATGTCATTGGTATAGTTAGATGTCCGAGGGATTCAACATTTTCTATTGTTTTGTCATGAAATGGTGAAATATGATGTTGTTGAATATCCATTTGATTTTTTTAACAGTAAAGGGCATTCATTAAACCCAAAGCAAGAGAAAAATTGGAAAGTTTCTTCATCAACTATAGGCATCAAGAGGAAACTTGAAACTTTGGATATTGGTACAACTGAAAAAAATATAAGCGAGATGGTAGAAAACTTTGCAACTTTTGGAGAGAATGTGATGGAGTCCATGCATATACAATCAAGATCTGCTGAAAATTCTGAGAATGTGAAGGAGCCCATGCAAAAACAATCAAAATTTGTTGAAAGTTCCGAATCAGTAGAGCAGGTTGTAGTTATTGATATCAATTTATTGAAAAAATGGGAAGACAAACTGAATGAATTAAAGGAAAAGTTTTTCCTCGAGAAGCTTAGTTTGAAACAATGTTTAAAAGAGGGAAAACCTCAAATAAAACTTCATTATGGGGCTTGTGGAATTGATTATGGATCAGGAGATATATCATCAACAATTCAAACTATCTGTAACTACAAGAATTCTCACATGAAATCTGAAAAGCATCAACATAAAATTACAACAATTGGAAATAGTGAAAGTCCATCATGCAACCAAATAACACCAAAAAAGGTGTCTGGAGATCGATCTGAGATTGAACATGCAATCAAAATTCTACATGATCTTAACAAGACACAAGATTCAGATTTGTTCAAGGTGGTGGAAGCAACACTTGGAGAATATGCAGACAAGAGAAAAGTCAAAGTGGAGTGTACACGCTGCAATAAATGGTTTTCTTTAGTGCCTGCTAGTGGTAGTATTGCCACATCTATAAATGAGCACATGAAATCAAAGAAGCACACACTTACTACAAATAAGACTTCTACAGTTGAGTTGAGGAGTGACACAGTTGGTAGACCCAAGAAGCCTACCATTGATAAGTCCCAACAAAGTTTGAATAGGTTTTTGGTCCCATCATCACAACCAATAGTGCAAGAAGCTTCTACAAGCACAAGAGTTTCACATGCAGGTATGTTGCATAACTTGTAATTATTATTGGATTATCACTTTCTCTAATGTATTATTACTTAATAGTATTTTTAATTATATATTTCCTTCTTACAGCTCATGGATCTCACATATTACTTCTATGTTGGGGGTTTTGGGAACCATATATTTATAGAAATGGGAAGCGATTAGACACTAAGATCTTAATGGATGATCAAAGGGATGGGAAATTTTGGGCCATTGAGAAGCATACCAAGAGATCAATATGTTATAATGGCATTGAATGTAGTATCAATGGAACTTATAGGCATATTCATTGCAAAAGGGTCTTTGAGTCAGGATTCCCCTTTGATTCATTGACATGTACATTTTGTAAGTTGGTTCCCAATTGTGATGACTTCAGGATGTGTTTATATCGTGAAATGATAAGCTCCACTAAAAGACATGGGAGAGATACAGGAAGAGGGAGAAGATTAGAATTTTTGACTCAAAGTGAACTCAAAAGAGTTTCACGAGATGCTAATACAAGCCTAAGAATAACAATGTGTGCTCTTTGGTGGGAGAGGACAATTGTTGCTTCATTATCTATTAGAATTAGATCCCTAAAGGAAAATTTATTTGAATCTATAGAAAGGAAAGATGTATATCGATTTTGCAAAGATGTGTGTGAGGCACATAAAAAAGGAAAATTACAGGGTAAGGATGTAGTTTGGGAATTTGTACAGGATATCTTTCACAATATTGTGCATTCTAAGGAAGGAAAAAGGTATAGTAAATCCACCAAATCTATTTACGAGATGATTAAGCTATGGGGAGGTCCTAGATTGCATAGCTTTCTTAGCTTGAATCTAGATGGTCCTTCAATATCTACAACTCTAAGGAAAGTTCAAAAATTATTAACATACATTCCAGGGGAACATGAATACATTTTTAAGGAAATAGGAAATATTTATGCTAGTTATAAGTCCAAGCATGGGATAGAAGGCCCAATTCCTATATGCCTTGCTGAAGATGAAACAGTTGTGAAAAAATATATCAGGTGGGTTGCAAAAAGTGATACGTTGGTGGGTTTTTGTGGAAATAAAGAAGAACACCAATGTCAATCACATTTCTTAGTGACGGTTGGCGAAGGAGTAATAGGATATGAAAATATCACAGATGCTTTTAAGAACAATGTGATTGGACACTATGCATGTGTTATTATTGAAAACCCCTTACATGATATGCTTCCTCATTTGGTTGTGGTTCTTCATCCAACATGCAATAGGTTCAATGCAGATTTTGTTCATCAACAATGGAAAACAATAGAAGTCATGTGGAAGAAACATGTAGAAATGTATTTAGGACCTATTATTGGCCATTCCTCAGATGGAGATAGTAGAAGAAGACATCTTATGTTAAGGGATTATTCTTCAACAATGGGATCTAGATATCAAATTCCATGGGAAGGATGGAGGCTAACAGGTTCATATATTGATAAAAAAAAGTAACAGGACTTCATGATCAAGATTACATCCATAATGGAAAAAAGTTAGTGAATCCTTTATTTAGTGGTCGACGGGATTTGATAGTTGGAAAAGAGTTGATTAGTTTTAATCATGTTCGAATGGTTTATAATAATTTTAAAGTGGATGATCACAAGTTGAAAGTTGAAGATATAGAGAGGATAGATCGACAAAATTGGGCTTCAGCACAACGCATTGCTTCAAGGCATGTTCAAAATTGTTTGAAAGAGATGAGAAGTACAATAAGTGGCAGGACAGAGAGGACATTAGGTACAAAGATTTATTTATCAATTGTTGCTGATTACATTGACATTTTTTTGTCTAATACTCTGACTCTTTGGGAAAGAGTGCAGAATGCATCAAGAGTTCATCATTTCTTTATATTATGGCTGTGTTGGGTATGAAACCAGTCCCAAACAGATGTTAGCATTAATTTTATCAGCAAAGAGGCATATCTTGATGTGCAAATTTCTTTCCATTTTGTAGTTTTATTGATGAAATTGTTTCGGGATCACTACCCACACTTGCCATGTGTATTGCACCTAACTGGTTCAGATGTATGTGAAAACTTCTTTAGCAAAGTTGGTGGCATGGTTGGAGTAGAAAGGTCCTACGATTTCACTGATTTACTTCACACTATTGGAACTCTTAATAGGGTTGTTGAAGAAGAAGCAAGTCCCCAAGGACTTCATTTTAATAAATCTCATAAGAAGCAAGAAAACATATGGAGTAAATTGCATCAAAACATGAAGTATAACCCTACTATGTTGTCACAATATGATACAATATCTACTGATGATAAAATTATAGAAGCTCTAAAAAAAGGATTGAATGATGCACAAGGCATTTTATCAAGTCTTGGCATGAAACCCATTAATAACACTCAATATTCTTGGTGGCTTAAACCATGGAAAGAGGATCAAAATTATCCAAAATTTCAAGTTGTGGAAAAAGTACTTCATGACTCTCTTCCAGAGCATTCTATCTCTATATTCCAACCTTCATCATTGATGGTAGTTGATGGAAGTGAATTTCAAACAATGGAAAGTGAGTGGAGGCATGAGTTGGATGAAATATTAGATTCCATTGAGGATAATGAAAGTGAAGCCATTAAACTAGTTGTTGATCTCGATGGTAAGGATATGTATAAATCATGTTTGGTTAGTCAATTGAATGGAAATCCAACATTATCCAAGGATAGGCTGACCAAAGTGAGAAATGGGGTGTACTTTAGATGAGATGAGAGAGCACCAAGAAAGGGTGTTTCAGTTAGCTTTGGCATTGGGTCAGATTGTGGGGTTTTGTTTGACATTGATTCTATACCCATAGCTGAACAGTACTACAAGAAAAGGTGTTTCTCAAAGTACAAATCATGGTGTTTCATGTGGAACATGGTACATTGGAAGGGTTTAAAGAATACAGAAAAATATGGTAATAAAGTGTTTGATTACCATAATGACATTGATCTTTTGGATAGACAAGAAGGAATTGAACTTCAACTTTGTTGGTACAATAAAATAAAGGGGAAACACATATACAAGTATGATTCTACAGACCATATTTTTGTACAACTTGAATCTATCATCACGGCTGCCAACTTATCATATGATTCTAGGAGCAATACATACAAATTGGAAGATAGTGATTACATTATTTTTGAAGATTTTATAAAAAAACTTAAACAAGGTGTAGTTTTAAAATCATTTTGTCTTCCTTCTTTGAATGTATTTTTATTATAGATGATTTACAAATCTTTGTTAATTTTCATTTTTATAATTTATCGATTCATTTGTAACCCTATAACATTAATTTTATATTTTTTGGTATGTGCTGCAGTGAAAGGTTCAGATATTAATGAAAATGGTGCTTGATGATACCATCTGAAAATGATGCAATTTTAGATTTTACAGGTTAGTGCAAACATCCTCCCTCTCCTTGAACCTACATATAGTTATTTGATACGTGATTTTATGTTGTATGATAACCCATGATCATGCTTTAATCTTATCATGGATTTAGACTTCTCAACACTATGTTACAATAATGGATAACATCTTACCATTCTTTTCATGTGATTTTACTCCTCACTCAAGTTGTGCACTCCAATCAACATTTGAACTAGTTTTAATATTCTTGTTCTTTGACAACTTCAGCATGATGTCATGAGTTTCAGTACACTGTATTTTCACAATCCTTATACTTTGTTTGAGTATCACTGTATGAATTTTAATTACAGTCCACTTGCATTAACCATTCACTTATGGTATCAACAGACATTCAACCTTCTGAGATATTTGAAGAACACACACAACCTTAGTTCACACTGATTCCAAAACATGTATACCTTGTTTTTAAGCTTCTTTCCTACTTCTCATACTTTTAATGACACCACTTATGACCTTTTGTAGGGTCAACTTAGCACTCATATTTTAGCATTAAATCCACTTATAGTCATTAGACTTGCTTGAGGCACAATTTCTTTCTCAAGTTGATCCAGGACTAAGGACTTGTTCATTTCAGACCCTAAACTATTTGATGTCTATGGAGATATGTTCTAAGCACTCAGTAAACACATTATGAAGTCCCTTTAACAGGCGTGAAATTACAATCTCAATACATAAGAGCATTGATATAGGCATTTCCAACCCTATCTAACCTTATAGCATTAAAAATTTATCAACTTTATACCTTTTCATGAGTTTTCTATACTTGTTTGTTGCATGACTTTTCTTTCCAATGAACTAAGATGGACTGAGATGCCTATAGAGTCACTGTACCTTGATGAGGAATGGAGTATGTTTTCTCAGACCTAACACCCTCTCGGGGGTCTTTTGAGCTCACTTGAACCTCTTCACACTTGAGATAATGACCTGCATTCTATACAAGTTCAAACCTTGTAGATGCTATTTAAATCCTCTATAAACCATTTGCTACATGATTATAGACTGAAACTGACTAATGTCTCTGAGAAAGTCAAGGTCACATGTTTACTTAAATACAAATTAAAAATTATGTAGACTCAATAATGGAACTTAAAAAAGATCTATCATGTTTATCATGGGTAGAGACTCATCAATTCTGAGTAGTACTGCACTTGAACCTACTGAATGTGGTGAGAAATTCAGGGTGAATGTTTACTTAAATGAGAAATGTCAGATTGAAGAAAGTACATGCTCACCTTGGACTGAAACTAATCAAAATGATGTAGAATCCATGTATTATCCCTTGATCAAAACATCATACACATGTCTCTGAGATTTCATCCCAATTATGCATCAATTTGATTGATCATATGAACCAATAGATTCCATAGAGTAGGAATATGTATTTTTTTTGATCCACTAAAGGTTGATAAGCAATTGAATTTCAATTCACCTTATCAATGATAATCATGATATAAGAATCATACTAGTCACCAATATCCACTCAATGAAACTAAGGATAGAGAGTGAACAGAGCTTGTGCAATGAAGGTCATGCCTAGATGTACCAATAGAAAACACTTCAATGTTGAATTAGCTAAAAGTCATATGCATGCATCGTAATTATCTATGAATTACCTAATATTGTAGGGACTCAAAATGTTGGATCACTTGTTGACATATAATGTGAATTCCTTGTCAAATTTTTATAATCAGACTTGTATCTTGATTTATAGGATTTTGCCAAAGAGCTTGTGAAATGAAACTTGTGGTTTTCCATAGTTAAGAGAATGCTCTCATAAATGCAGCGGCATTGACAAAATGGGTAGATGTTCTTAACAATGTGCTGAAGATTCATTATTTGTAGTTCTTTGAAGAATGTAGACAAACTGTGTGTAGGAGAATGGAACATAATGGGAAAATTTTTGAATTTTTCTATTAGACTATTAGTAAAGTCATAATTTGTCAAATTTCTTGTGATATGAATGTTGTGGAAAAGATCTTTTGAAAGACTATTGTAATTCCTTTTGCATGAAAGTTCCTTGTGAAAAAACTTAGGGTTTCAAAAAGGTTTGAAATAGTTTACACCTAAGGATAAGTGATTTTGCAAGTATCAACTTGGAAAAAACTCGGGGTGTCAATGATGAAAGGCTTTAAGATCTTTACTCTTGTGATTTTACATGTTATGTCCAACTCGAATAAGGAAGGGTATCTTCAAGATTGCTGCATTTGGAAGGCATTAAAACTTCAAGTAAGTGATCAGGTCCATTTCTAATGGTTGTTTCTGAGTTGTAATTGCATTCCCTAGTGAGCTAGATCTATTAACAGTGGGAAAGAAGATGTTACTTGAAATAATAATGAAGTCTTGAAATAATTTTAATGAGGGAATTTTACCACCTATAGGATTGGAGGTTTGGGATGGCAATTGTAGGTTGTGAAAATATCATTGAATGCTTAATTCATTCCAAGTCATATGAAGGGATCATTTATAGACTAGTAGTTATGACAGGATGTTCTCAAGTATGAAATTAAGAGTGTTAGAGAGTTGTCAATTTATCTACAATTGAACTATGGTTTGAGGATTCAAAAAGGAGAATAAATATTCTATAGGCTAGTCCTTTAAAAGAAAAACAAGAGAAAGAGGTATTTTTGAAAGACCTCGAAGAGATTAGTTGCAATTACAAATGATTAATTCTAGAAGCATCTCAAGAAAAATCCAGAAAGGGAGTTCATGCGGTAAACTTGTTTATCAACAAGTTGAAGTTCATGACCATGAATCTCCTCTAGAACCCAATATTATTGATAAGTGTTCAACTATAGAAGATTGCATGAGGATGCTAGCTGATATTGTCAATGAAACAATGAAGGACCAAGATTTTGAGGAGTTATCTTCCTACAGAAATAATGAGGGTCATTTGGAAGGATGTATCAGGAAGCTTATAGACAAGCTAAACACATTGTCTAAAGAAGTAAATATGCTTAAGGAAACTGATAATGTAAAGACAGAGGAACTCCCGAGTCTTTAGGCTATTTTTGATGAAAAAAATATGACATTAATGGTATTTAATACAAATCAAGAAGATACCTATTCAATAGTAGCATCACATAGAGTAGAGATAAAGAGATTAATGGAAAAAAACAAGGGGTAATCATTTTGTGTGTGTATCATTTATTGACAATGTTTTCGAGACAAAATGACAGGTCTGAAATAAAGTGCTGTATCAACTCCTTTGTCTCTCAAATAAAGTCTTGTTGAGTAATCAGGTAAGGAAAATGAAGGTTTAAATTATTTTAGTATGTATTGCTCTCCAATGTTCTACTTTGGGTTTTGAAGAGAGCTTAACCTGGTTGGTGGGTTTGTTTGACATGGGTCTATTTTTCCCACTAAATTTAGATTCAATACATGGAGAAAAAAACAACAGATACAATACTTTTATAAGACTATACAATTCATATGATAGCTGTTTTTAACCCATAATGGTACTGATTTTAGGACAACTATTAGCAAGAGCTCTGTTTAGCATAGTTTTGTAACATTCTGTTTATTTAATTATGAGAGTAGAGAACCATTATTTACCTTTGCTAGTAAATCAAAACTCTGACTTCTGCACTTATTGCAACTATCCAATTACTGCTAAATTTACAACGTTAACTTGGGTTTTAGTGTGGTTTAACTCCTTTGGATCTCAAATAAAGTGCTTGTATTATCATGCAAGGAAAATGAGAGGTCTGAAAGGTTGTTTAGGATGTGTCACTCTCCATGTTCTACTTTGGGTTTTGAAGAGCGCTTAACCTGGTTGGTGGGTTTGTTTGACATGGGTCTATTTTTCCCACTCAGCTTTTTTTTTGTTCAATACATGGAGAAAAAAATAGCATATGCGATACTTTTAAATCTATACAATTCATATGATATTTGATTTAACCCATAATGGTATTGATTTTAGGACAGCTATTAGCAAGAGCTCTGTTTAGCATAGTTCTCTGTAACATTCTGTTTATTTAATTATGAGAGTAGAGAACCATTCTTTACCATTGCTAGTAAATCAGAACTCTGACTTCTGCACTCGTTGCAACTATCCAATTACTGCTAAATTTACAATGTTAACTTGGGTTTTAGCATGGTTTAATCCTCAAATAAAGTGCTTGTATTATCATGCAAGGAAAATGAGAGGTTTGAAAGGCTTATTTAGTATGTGTCACTCTCCATGTTCTACTTTGGGTTTTGAAAAGTGCTTAACCTGGTTGGTGGGTTTGTTTGACATGGGTCTATTTTTCCCACTCAACTTTTTTTTGATGTTCAATACATGGAGAAAAAACATTTACAGATACGATACTTTTAAAGCTATATAATTCATATGATAGCTGATTTAACCCATAATGGTATTGATTTTAGGAAACTATTAGCAAGATCTTTATTTAGCATAGTTCTCTGTAACATTTTGTTTATTTAATTATGAGAGTAGAGAACCATTCTTTGCCATTGCTAGTAAATTAGAACTATGACTTTTGTACTTGCTGCAACTATCCAATTACTACTAATTTTACAATGTTAACTTGGGTTTTAGCGTGGTTTAACTCCTTTGTATCTCAAATAAAGTTATTGTATTATCATGCAAGGAAAATGAGAGGTCTGAAAGGTTGTTTAGTATGTGTCACTCTCCATGTTCTACTTTGGGTTTTGAAGAGCACTTAACCCGGTTGGTGGGTTTGTTTGACATGGGTCTATTTTTCCCACTCAACTTTTTTTTGTTGTTCAATACATGGAGAAATAAAACAAGATACGATACTTTTGAAGCTATACGATTCATATGATAGCTGATTTAACCCATAATGGTATTGATTTTAGGATAACTATTAACAAGAACTCTGTTTAGCATAGTTCTCCGTAACATTCTGTTTATTTAATTATGAGAGTAGAGAACCATTCTTTACCATTGCTAGTAAATCCAAACTCTAACTTCTGCACTCGTTGCAACTATCCAATTACTGCTAAATTTACAACATTAACTTGGGTTTTAGCATGGTTTAACTCCTTTGGATCTCAAATAAAGTGCTTAGACCTTCTACAATAGGGTCCCAATGCATTTTTTATCATTATGTTGATCATAGTATTCATGAAATGTTTTCATAGTACTTTTTTGATGAAATTCAGAGAACCTTGTGACATGGCCTCTAAGTTTTAACTCTAGTATTAGTAGCTGTAAAACCAGCTTTGTGTATGTTTTTGTTCAAATTACTTGCTTTGTAGTTTTAGCTTATTTTTTTTTTTCCAAGGACAAATTTGTATTAAATATCTTGAAGCTTCATTGGTTTTTCTAATGTCCCCACTTGTGACAAGCTGTAACATACAAGTCAAGGGATGTTTTTGATGTCTTTATCTTCTTACTCTAATATAATTAATCCTTTTTAGAAAAATAAAATCTAGGTACGATTCATTATTAAAACTTTATTGTTGAATCTTTTATCATGGATACCAACTTATCGTATGATTCTAAGAGCAATACATACAAAAATTGGAAGACAATCATTACACTATTTTTGAAGATTTTATCAAAAAATTAAACAAGATGTAGTTTTTAAATCATTTTGTCTTCATTCTTTTAATTTCTATTTGTTATAGATTATTTAAAAATATTTATGCATTTTCATTTATATTGATTCATTTGTAACACTATAATATTAATTATATTTTTTTGGCATGTGTGTAGTGAAAGGTTTGGATAATAATGAAAATGGTGCTCGTTGAGACCATATGAAGACAATGTATTTTTATATTTTATAGGTTAGTGCATGCACTTACTAAAAGATTCAGCTTTTCATAGTTTGGATAGCCCTTAAGATGCCCTTGAGGAAAAGGGGGTAAGAAGCAAACTCCGCCTAGACATTGCATTCAAAGAAATTAGTTCTGACTTTTCTACAACTTCTCATTTCAGTTTTGTTTCTGCAGTTACAAATTTCAGTTCTCCAGAATTTTTGAATTTTATTTCCAGCAGTCACATTCTCAGATGCATTTTATTTTTCATATTTCAGACATTAAATCTGTTGAGGTTTTAAAGTATTTTTCCGATATCAAGATTCTATAATTATTTCAAAATATTTTTAGTTAAGATTTACATTTTCAGAGATCAAGTTTTCTATTTCAAAAATTCAGTTTTATATCTGAACTATTAAGCTTCAGCATATGGACATATGTTTCACTAAATCATTACTCCATGTGTAGTCATTACTCTAACGGCATTTGTGAATCTTTTGGAATAATCATAAGGAAAGGAACCCACTTTAGCACATTTTTCCTCATGTATGTTTGATAATAATCTACTTTCAATTATTTATTGACGGGTCATTATGTTTCAAAGCTCCAATTTTAACACTTGGTGGGATGATGTTATCCAAGTTTGATGAGGCTGACTTTACATCTGACCATTTGCATAAATATATTTTAGGCTTTTTCAACAAGACCATTTTGTGCATATACATCAACAATTATCCTCCATAATAATCTTTAAGAGTTTGATGGTATTTTTGCAATAGCCATGAAATGTATATTGTAACCATTGCATTCTATGATGTCATGTGGATATCTATTTTTTCAATGAGTTCATGTGCCTTGTTTAATCTACCTAGTTTGCATATGCGCCTATGAGGGGTTTCATCCAGAACTATAACATTTGAAAAAAATTGTACTCAATTATTTTTTTAATGTACATTTGTATTTTATACCAAAGCTCCAAGTTTTGTACAAGCTTTTATGATGCTAGCAAACATTGATGTGTTGGGTTTACATCTGCAATTGCATTTTCTTAAACTTATGTTGATCTTTTTTTGATAAGATCATTTTGTGCATATCCATAGTTATTTGGAGACCATGCAGTCACCTTTTGTTATTTATATAAAAGACACATTGTCTATACATTACTTTTTTAGATGGTAAATCATGCTTGCTTAAATGATGAAGGGATATTTGAACCCCCATTCACCGTTTGATGAATTTCAATTCCTCAATAAGAAATTGCATTAACCAAATCTAAATAGTCTATCAATTAACTTAACAAAAATGTGTTGGGATACAACTTAGAATGTACTTTTCTCTACTACTCTAAGAGTCTAAAATGACACATCTTCACCTTGCAAATAAATTTCAGTACAAGTAATTTCAGGCCCAAATGGTATATTAGACACAAGCAAAGGGTGCTACTAGTAGTCCATACAAAAAGACCATATAAAATGGGGTAAGGTGGGTTCAATCAAGGTTAAAGAGGTGTTATTTTCATCATATCAAAGTGCTGGCATTTTTGTTCTTGAAATTCTTGGTGACTGAGCAATTTTCTATTTTTATTCTAAGTATTGGTGTGTTGTGGAAACTTACGGAGATGAGGCTCCAAGACTTGTAAATGATGGTTAAATTCTAAAATGGGGCTAGATAACTTGGTACATTTTCAAGATGTTCACCCACAACACATGCATACTTGTATAATATTAATGTCAACTTAGATTAATTTATAAATATTCTAAACTAATAAAAAGAACATTAAGCTTATTTTTTGGAATCTCAAGATTCCTTTTTTGGGCATGTTACGTCAACTTGTGATGATATGAACTAGTTCATTTTGTCTATGGAAATGGATAAATTCTTCACGGAACTTGATTTATTTTAATTGCTCCCTTACTTTTGCTAAGCCATATTTCAATTTAGTTAGTTGTGTTGCATGTAATATATCTCATTTGAGGTTTTCTTTTATTATGAATTCAACAATGACTTTGAATCAATGACTTGGCATTATCCTCATTCATTCTAATTTCATGTATTAAATTAAATTCAATGCTTTGTGTAAATGAGTTTACATCCATTGAAATTATTTTATTTTATTTTATATGTAAATGAGTTTTTTTTTTAAATTGGGTATTTATACGGACATATAATAATAAAGAGTCCATGAATAATAATTGATAAGTGCTAATATAAAAATAGACTTATCTAAGCAATTATACTTGATAATCTTCCCAATTTATCTACGATTGTCTATTTGAAAGACTCAAAAAGTGCAAGAGGAGTGTGGTCACAAAATTAAATTATAGTCTCTTATTGACTAAGGAAATCTCAATTAGAAGATTATTAATTAGGAAATATTGAGATGCAAAGGGAACATCCGATTTTGTCAGTAACTAAGATTGAGTATTCTTTTCATCTTAAATAATATTGTTTCACCATCTTAATTACTTGAAAAATGATAAATTATTAAAGAATAACATTAAGGTAATTGGTAATAGGTCTTGAATGTCTTCAAACCCACTTTCTATAGAAAATATGTATTATAAAACTAATATCTGAGTGAGAAACATGATATATATTCTATTTGACATATACGGGTAGAGATAAAAAGGGGTAAATAAAATTGTAATGGAAAAATGGGTAAGTGAGGTACATGGAAAAAATAGGGGGTATTTTCATTTTAATAATATAACGGGAGGGGGTATTATCAATTAAATAAGTAGAGGTAAAAATTAAAATCAAGGGTATTCTTTAATACCCTCCGAACGCACGTGTTATACCATAGTTTTACTAGGTGTTCTATTCCATGCACACATGTTATTAAATTTTCTACAGTTAGTTATTGCTCAATACTTCACAAAGTGTGACTAGAACAAAATCACCTAGGGTACATTATGAACACACTCACCAGAACTACATTTGGGTCTGAAATGTAGTGCAACGCTCAGTTAGTAAGCCCACAGTTGTGGTAGTTGAGATCAGCCTGACCCATTCATTTGCATCTTTCTTTTTTTAGGGTTTTGATACTTCTTTTGGTCTCTTACAGGTCTTTATATCATCTTGGACTATTGGCGACATCCAGTATAGGGAAGAGAATCTAATGTGACAGACAACGAAGGTTTCAGACCACCTCCCATCCCTGTGAGATTTGGTTTCAGAATTTTTGCTTAGATCACTTGGTGCCCAGTTTTTAGACCAAAGTTCCCATAGGCACCCCAGTCCCTCGCAAGGTGCTCCAATCCAGCTAAATACTCATGATCCATCATTTTTAGAGCTTTTGCATAGTCATTCTTGCTTCCAGATTCCCCAATTAGCTCTATGACACAGTCCCGTGAGCATCTTCTACTCACTTGAGTTCTTTCCTCTTTTGTCTTACACATTAAGGTTTATCCTTTTATTGAATTAGTTGGTTAATTCATTTACATACTTATGTATTTATTTTGTATGTCCTCCTATATTAGATTAACTAGATTCCCTATTTCCATTTTTAATTAATCAAAAACCACTCAAAAACCCCATACACATAGAAAATTGAATCGACTTTTTGTCTCAAACCCTAAGAGAGAATTTCACCAAATTTGGAGCATCAATTATCCTCCCCAATACATTCCTAAAAATCATAAACCACTCCATTTTAACAATAATTACTCTCAGAATGAAGATTTGAAATTTTATCCCTTCTCCATTAATGTCATTTTATAAGTTTTTTCCTCATCCAGAACTTGTTTTTTTGATTTCTTGTTGATTCTGACGAGATAATTTCACCAAATTTAGAGTGAATTATCATCTTGGGATTATATTTCCAATGAATTGATCCACATCCAATTTGTATTTTATTTTCTCTCATTTTTTCCCAGAATACGAATTTAGTACTTCATAGTATTAAAATCAATTTCAAATTTTGAAAATTGGATCAAAACTCAGTTTCACTTGCACCATTGCATTCCCACAACATTATAAGGTCATTGAAAGCATTAAAACATGCAATTAATTCCACTACTTCAGATACGGTCTCGTTTTAGTTCTAGTTTCTAAGTACCCATACATTGGAAATAGTAACATGGAGTATATGGACTTCAACAATCTAAGGAAGATAATGGAGGAAGGAACTCACTTTCTCTTGGTTAAAAATATATTATATAGTGGACTCTACCATTTCATCAAATTCCCATTGGTCATTCAAGATGATGACTTCATTCTCACATACACCAAACTTTATGAAGCTAAAATATAGTCCATTACTATTAATGACAACTCTATCATTGTTGTGTTATCCCATTGTTATCCCCTGAAAGGGTCTTGAGATTCCTATACATTTCAATATCTAATAATGGCATCATCCTAAGTAAGGAGGATGCACTACTTGAGTGGGAAAGGAAGGAATCATGTTTGCAAGGTGTTACTATTAGAAACTAGATGAAGAATTCACGTAAGCTTTCTTACCTGCCAAAGTCTCTTTCTAGATTTGAGTTCATTAAAGAGTTCTTTGATTGTATTTTTCTCCTCAGATAACTCATGGGAGAACCATCAATCAAGGATTTTCATCCATGGATGTCATAGTTCATGTTAATAGCCACCAAGGGATCACAGAGAATAGACTGGATTTGGATTATCAATGATAATATACATTCTCAGTTGATCAATCTCGAGAGAATGAATAAATTCACAATGTCTTAATACTTGGTATATGTCATTGTAGCACTACATAAATGGCATGGTCTAACTCTAGAGAGAAATCTTCCTAAAGGCATGTCAGTGTATCAATTCTACCCTCAGTTTACATTGAGGGAGTACAAAAGGCATTATGCCAAAGTGAATGATGTTTTCGTAATATATCTAAACAAGAAAATGGAAGGGCACATCAATCATTGGTTCTCAATGGAATCTTACATGTTGATAAGAAAATACAAGAACCATTTCTCACAATTCAAGACCTTTTCATACATCTATGTTGGAGAGTTTGATAATTCCCCACTAAGACTCCCAAGATATCCAAGTAACAAATTGGTGTTCATTGAGCTATATAGGTAATTATCTATAGTACACATCAAATATCGTGATAGGAAGAGGAAAGGAGTGGCATTCCCAATTCAGCTAGGAATTTACTACTACAAAAACTCAGCAAATGCAAGCAACATTGAAAATTCCCTATGATCCTTCAATTTATACTCATATTCAGCTAGAAGGTTGTTTGATAGAAATAAATACATGGGGCAGAACACAAGTATCGATCCATATTTCATCGTCTTGGGTTGGAAGACTACTGGGAATATTTTTTTAATGATATTGAGTTCAAGCAAAGATAATTATTAGGGTTTACAGTACAACAGATGAAATACTTCCAAACGGGGTAGGTCATTGTGTACCATGAAGATGATGGTAGTGATATATTTGATCCTAAATACTTGGAATCCATTTGTTTCGAGCCTATCCCCCCCCCCCCCCCCATGGACTGGTCAATGGTATAACCCATTAACATCTTAATTTGTATTTCCATAATTCTCTAGAGGTCAAAATAATGGTTTCTCAAAAGGGTTCATGAGAAGAGATGCAATTCTTCATCATCTTATAGGAAGAAAAATAAATCTAGAAGCAAGGTGTATGTAAGGGAAGAAAGAGGTCCAATGAATGAGTAAACTTCTCAAGCTATGTAATTTCTTCCACAAACACCTCTATATTTTTCACTCGAGCCCTCTTGTAGTAAGTTTTCACTAAAGAGAACTGACTCAAGTGCCCTCAAGCCTAGGGAGTTTTTCGTTTCTCCTACAAGAAATAAGTATAAGCCTCTAAATTTATCTACACACTCATCCCACATATCCATCATGCTTCTAATAGAACATCACATGGGAAGTGATCATAAATCCCCTCTTGTACAAATTCAAGCAATGGTTCTAATATCTCCTACAAGTGGCCCAATGGCTCATGCCTCATCCTCATATTTTGGCCATGTTTTCTCATGGGTCCAAGACATCATCAATGATCACTTATGTATCATGGCCAAAGATGAAGGCTTGAATTTTTTAGCTCTCTCCAAAGTATTGGAAGCTCACCCCTAATCCAAGGAAATCCAAGATGACTTCTCGAGCTCACAAAAGATGCCTTGGGGTCCCAATTGATTGAGTTTTCCTGACCCATAGTGGAGAAATAGACAATTTTGAAATGAGAATAATATATTATGATATGTCTAGATATCTTCTTGGAGAGCTGGGAACCAAGGGACACATTCACAACTTTGAGCAGACTACCACCAAGCTTGTTGCCCAAACAAGGGAGAGTCAAGCAACCAAGGAGAAATTGTAAAGTCCAAATGCTCATTTTGACCTCATATGTGTAGACCTTCTTGGACCTGAATGCTCCTCCTCTCACTCCCTCTGAGTCAATCACTCCTCTAAGAAAATTTGACCCATATGCACTTCAGGATTTCGAATGGACTTGGTAAAGTGAGAAAGTTGACATAATCGTGCATTGACTCCATTATACACAAAGGATGTGAATTAATTCTAGAAATGATCAAAATATTTAAGATCACATAATCTTGTCAACTGATAAAGTAAATGATGTTCACTCCACAGTCACAACAGAGTTTGATCATTAGAATGATCTCCTACCGGTCATTCAAGAGATGAGCACTACAAATCCAAGGCCATTTCTTAAAAAAAAAAAATTGATGAGTCTAACGGATAACTGATCCTGCACATGGGTGAGGAAAATTGAATGGGGGAAGATAATATCCCCTTTTGAGGCCATCAAATATTGCCCATATCATCAAAATAGAGGTTCATGAGATAAAGAAAAAAATCAATGATCACTTGAGTAATGATGTGGTGTCCCACATTGCATTACGAGTCAATTTCACTTAGATGAGATCTCGCGAGCACTTTCAAAAAAATTGTAGGAGGTGAGATTGTATAATCCTCAATCCTATGGAAACGAACTCATGGATATGATTGCTCTAATCAAATCCATCATTTCAGATGTAGCTTCATAAGATTTTGAGGTGACTTAAGCATTGTAAGACAATTCAAGGCGCATAGCTAATCATTGGTTAGATGTCATCACCAATATTATCGTCCTCACCATGGGAACAAAGTTTCAGAAGCTATGTTTCAAGATACAATGTAACAATGGAAGACCGAAAGGATTTCTCTAGTTTCGTTGTATCAAAAGATCTTCCTCTTCTCATGCTGTTGTCTATCTGATCGATTTCTCCTTCTTCTCTCTTGCTCTCTCTCATTCTAGCATACATAATAAGTAGCTTTTCCCAAAAGCAACCTAAGCATGTTCTAATTCTTCATTGGGAAAAGTAGCTTTTTCTAAAAGTAGTTTAAGACACTTCTTTCCCAATTTTGTAGAGGTTTTTTTCTTAAAATAAGGAAAAGTATCTTATTCTGGAAAATAAAATGAATAGTCATGCAAGAATGTGAGGATTCACAAGCCTTCAGCTATATAATGGGTTCTCTCTTCATTGTAAAGGAGGTTAGTTTTTTCTCCTCTATTAGCATATTGTGTTCTTCTGCTCCTTGCTAGTGTTTTCCTACACACGTGTCTGAAGAAAAGAGATATTATGTAATCCATCTCAAACCAATTGAAGTCCCCAAGTATGTTATAGACCAAATGGATTGACTTTTAAAAATACAATGCTACACCTTTGAGTAAGACTCTAAGCAATAAAGAGACACGTTACAATGAATGGTGACGTGATGTACTAGATGAAAATTTTCGCATGAAAAGAATTTTGACAAAGTATAAGCACTTGCATGGAAATGTGAATGCACAGAGAAAGCTATCAAATATGTTGAACCGATCCAAATCATATCACGGTGCAAAATATGAGTAGCACCATGGTTCGAGGAATCGACTTCAATATTCAACGAAATATGATCTGATAGAATCACATGGCACTCAAATATGAAAATGAAATGGAGAAAATTCCAGTTCACAATCCAATATTAATACAAATCTAATTCGATGCAAGTGGAAGCTTTGTTGAAAATAAGTATCAGGCTGAATGCAAATCGATATCAGGACTACACATGTGTCTAGAGTAAAAAACATATGACAGCAAGTAAAACTAAAACAACAATTCTACCAGTTCTTAATGCCTTAAAATAGTACACCTTTTCAACATAGAAAATAATTTCTCATCTGTTGGGGTAATCATAGCTTGCAGCGGATCTACCTCATTCATAATTTAGCTCTCCATATAATAGATCACAAAAATATTTTTCTACCAAATGATTTGGTAGAGCATATTTGAACAGCTTAAACACATGACAATAGTTTTCTATTCAATATATTCAATGGACAAATATCCATTTATATAGGAAATTACATGTCCTAAAATAGAGGACAACTCATTAACAATTTAGTTAATTTCATGAGTGGTTTTTACCACCACTAATATTATTAAAATAAGTTGTTTATTCAACAATTAATATCATATTATACTTTCTCATATGTATATAATTTAATGTACGCATTAATATTTGCTAACATCTTTCTATTGCATTTGTCTGATTATTATCTCTAAGGTAATGGTCAGGCCGAGTCCGATAATAAGAACATTGTAACAATCATCTATAAGTTGGTTGATCAAAGTCAAAGGAACTAGCATGAGAATTTATATGATGCACTATGGGCTAAACAAATCATGCCTAATAAGGTAATAGGTATGTCGTCGTTCCTGTTGTTATATGGGTTAGAGGTAGAAATTCCCATATTAGTCAAATTGTCTACCTCACAGTTGATGAAGGCAATTGAACACGTTTGATTCCATAATTCATTGAATAAGAGGATCTTTTAATTGGAAAGGATAAATGAGGAGAGACTAATGGTGGTGGATATAATTAGAGATAACTAAATGTGGGTGAAGAATATATTTGATGAGAAAACATGGGAAACCAAATTTTTAATTGGAGACGTTTTCGTACTCTAGGATAAGAGAAGAGAGAAAAAGGGAAGTCATGAGAAGTTTTATTCTTTATGAATGGGATCATTCAAGATCAAAAAATTTCTTGGAGATAACACATTTTACCTTAATCCTACCTATATGGAACACCCCTCGAGTTGCTCTGTAGTGAGAAATACTTAAACTTGTACAAGCAATGAAAGAGAGTTATCTCCCACATGTGCCATAGATGAATTACGCTCATTTCCCATTTATTTTGAATTTTCCCTTTCTTTTTGTGTGGTGTGTTTCCTTCCTTATTGTGTGTGTGTTTTTTCCTCTTTTCAATCTCCTCATATGAGATTATATTTCCTAATGGATAAGGTATTGTTCTACTAAAGCTTAAGTTGATATTATGGTGTTAATTTATTCCTAATTTGTATTCCATCTCAAACCAATTCAATTACCCAATTATGATCCAACTATTGGTATGTAAAATTTCATTTCATTTTAGTTGGCAACCCCATTGAAACTTTTGCCTCTTTTTGGTCAAACCGATCAAAATTACTAAAACAGCCAAAATTTCTCATTTTCAAAGTTCAACTTCTGGGAAAGGTTTCAAGATCCTTGAAGATATTTTAGGAGCCCATATTGTAGTAAATAGAAAGGTATTAGAGTTTTTTCCATGAATATTTATGTAGAAGATATTTTGCAAGCTTTGGAATAGTCTTGGGAAAGATTTCTCTCCATAGGCACTTTTTGGGGAAAAGGAGTATGTGTGTGCATTATTGAATATCCAACTTCTGAGAAAGGTTTTAAGAACCCAAGATGGTTTTTGGAGCTCAAATCCTAGTCATTAAAAATATTAAAGAGTTTACTACATGGTGGAAAGGGTAAGACAAAGTTTTGGGAGCATAACAAGATGAAACCTTTATAACATTGAAGCACGGTGTCCTCTCTAGAAAAGGATTTTAGAATGAAGGTTTCAAGCACCGAGAGAAGATTTGGGAACCTAAAAAAAAATCAAATGAAAGAAAATTGAACCCCCTTCATGACCAAATCTGATGGTTTTGTTCCCAAGTTTTCTAAAATATTCCAAAAACTCAGCTCACTGGGACACCCTCCTAGGAAAAAATCAAGGTATGAGAAAAAATTCATGAATAACTCATTTTAATACTTCCTACATTAGTTTTATCATTGGATTTTTTTTACTTTTTCATGCAAAATCATATATTATACGACCCAAATTGGTTAAGTATGGACCCTGGGGAGAAAAGACAGTCCGTATTCTAAACCTTATGTTGTGCGGATGATGTCATCATGTACACTTAGTGCACACTTTTGAAAGGGTGGAGACCTTTTGAGGTGAGTTTTCACCTTGCACTTTTCACTTTTCATTCCTACTTGTAAAAATTCTCCCTATGATTTTCCCATTCAAACTCAATGTAAAAACATAAGAAAAAAGGCAGAAAGTCAAAGGAGATTAGGCAAGTGGGCCCCACATTCTCCACCTAGGTGCACATTGGGAGAGGTGATTACACCTAGGCACACTTTTGAGGTGTAATTTCACCCCAAAATGTGTGCCCCATGTTGGTGGAGATGCAGCTTTTTTCCCATGCATCTTGCAAAAATGGTGGAAAATACACTTTGCATTTGCAAAGTGCATTCTCCACCAACATGTGCACTTGGAGTTTAAATTTCACTTCCCCTTTACTAAAAAAACATTCAAAAACATAAATTGATTCCATTGAACCACCTTAAAAGTATGGTTCTTTCCACCTCCATGCAAGCTCCAAAACTACTTTTTGTGCCCTAGGTCTCCAAATTATTGTTTTTCCCTTAACTTGTGATTTCATGGTCCAAATCCCTCCAAATTTTAACCACAAAATCCTCTTGAGAAATGATCCTTTATATTGAATCTTTGGTTCATGTGATGTATGATCATATTTTTTTATAAACATTTTAAATCTTTCACTATTGCAAGCCTCTTTTACCCAAACCACTCAAATTTGAGTTGAAGATTTCACAAAATCCACAAGGAACAAGGTTCCCAAAATTTGCCAACTAAGTTTCCTACAATGAAACCTCCATTTTGATAGATTTTTAATGTTATATGATGAATATTTTTTCAAGTTGTGAATAAAACCACTATGCACCTTCAAAACCACTCAAAAACCCCATACACACAAAATATTTATTTAGATTTTTCTTTCAAACCCCATATGAGATAATTTCACCAAATTTAGAGAATCAATTCTCCTCCCAAATTCCTACCTAAAAAATAAAAAATAACTCCATTTGTAAAATAATTTATCCTAGAAAAAATATTTGAAATTTTCCCCCCTTTTCATTAATTCCATTTTACAAGCTTTTCCTTCAACCAGAACTTGTTTTCCGATTTCCCATTTATTCTGGTAAGAGATAATTTCACCAAATTTAGAAGTGTATTCTCAGTATTGGAATATATTTCCAATGACTTGAGTTGTCACATCCAATTTGGATTTGATTTTATCTTGTTTTTCCTAAAATACGAATTCAATTGTCTGCTATAGTATTAAAATCCATTAAATTTTTTTGGATTTTCAAAAATGTTAATTCAGAATCTAGTTTCTCTTACACCATTGCATTTCTATAACATTATAAGGTCAGTGAAACCATATAAATACACAATAAATTCCAATACTATGTAAATGAGATCCCATTTCAGTTCTAGTGTCTGAGTACCCAAACATTGGAGATAGTAACGTGGAGCACATGGACTTTGATGATCAAAGGTAAAGAATGGAGCAAGGAACTCACTTTCTCTTAGATGAAAAAATATTCCACAGTGGAATCTACTGATAACACTAGATTACCCTTGGCCATTCAAGATTGTGACTTCATTCTCATATGCGCCAAGAATTATGAATCTGAAATCTTAGCTAAATCATCATTTATGATGATGGATATATCATTTTTGTGCTATCCCCTGAAGGGATCTTGAGATGCCTCTGCATTATAATACCTAAAAATGTCATCAACTTAAGTAAGGAGGATGCACTGCTAGAGTGGGAAAGGAAGGAATCATATTTTCAAGGAATGACAATTAGAAACTGGATGAATATGTCACACAAGATTTCTCACCTTCCAAATTATCTTTCTATATTTGAGTTCATTTAAGAGTTCTCTAATTGTATTGTGCTCTTCAACCAACTCATGGGAGAACCTTCAACCAAGGATTTTCATCCATGGATATCATATTTCATCCTTGATATCCACTAAAGGATAAAAACAAATAGACTAGAGTCAGATGATCAGTGATAATATACATTCTTAGTTGATCAATCTCAATAGAATGAATAAATTCACCATGGCTTCATACTTGGTATATGTCAGTACAACACTGTAAAAGTGGCCTGGTCTAACTCTCAAGAGAGAAATATTCTAAAAGACATGTGCCGATGTATCAAGTCTACCCTCAGTTCACATTGAGGGAGTATAAAAGGAACTATGATAGAGTGAATGATGTCTTCATAATGTACGTGATGAAGAAAATGGAAGGGGAAACTGATAATCACTTCTCAATAGAATCTTGCATATGTTGATAAGAAAATATGGATCCATTTATCACAATTAATGACCTTCTCTTACATTCATTGGATGAGTTCTAATGAAGTCCCACTGAGACTCCCAAGATATTCAAGAAACAAGTTGGTGCTCATGAGCTATGTAAGAAAATTTATCAAAGTACACATCAAATTTCATGAAAGAGAAAAAGAAAGGAGTGACATTCTTAATTCAACTCTGGGAATTACTCTTGCAAAAACTCGACATGATACGCGAGTAATATTGAAGCTTCCATATGATCCTTCAATTTGTATTCCTATTCAATCTAGAAGGTCATTGGATAGCAAGAAATACATGGGGGTGGAACATAAGTATCTCAAACTATTTCATCATCATGAGCTAGAGGACTATTGGGAAGATTGTGAAGATGATATTAAGGTTAGGAAAAGAGAATTCTCAAGGTTAACAGTGCAACAGATGAAATAATTCTAAATGTATTGGGTCATTATGGACATTGAAGATTATGGTAGTGATATATTTGAGCTTGAATACATGGAGGCCATTTGTTTTGATCTTATCCCTCTCATTGATTAGTCATTGGTAGAACCCATTAACATCTTAACTCACAATGCCATAATTATCTAGAGGTCAAAACAATGGTTCATGAGAAGAGTCATAATCCTTCATCATCTTATAGTAAAACAAATGAATCAGGAAGAAAGGTGTGTGTAAGGGAAGAAAAGGTCTAAGGAATGTGGAAACTTCTCAATCTATGCAATTTCTTCCATGAGAACCTTCAAATTTTTCACTTGATCCCTCTCGTAGGAAGTTATCACTAAAGATAACTAATTCAAGTGCCCTCAAGCCCGAGGAGTTTTTCATTTCTACTACAAGAATTAAGTCTAAGTCTCTAAAGTTGTCTACACACTCATCCCACAGATCCATCATGTTTCCAATTAAACATCATGTGGGCAGTGATCATAGATCCCCTCCTATACAAATTCAAGCAGTAATTCTAGTATCTCTTGTAAGTGGCTCAGTGGCCCATGCCTCATCCTCATCTCCCAATTATGTGGTCTCATGTGTCTAAGACATAATCAATGATCGTTAGTGTACCGTAGCCAAGGCGAAGCCTCCAATACTTTGGGGATCATTTCTCCTAAACTCTAGAAGCTCTTTCATAATCCACTGAAGTCTAAGATGACTTATCCGGAGTCACGAAAGATGCCTAGAGATGGTACTTTAATATCATCAAGTTTTCTCAGACCCAAAGATCACATCCAAAACTTTGGAAAAATACGAATCTGAAATGAGAATAAGAGACTATGAAATCACTTGATATCCTCTTAGAGAGATAGGAACCAAGGGACACATTCATAACTTTGAGAAAAAATATCGTTTATCAAATAAAGGAGAGTGAAGCAACCAAAGGATGGAGTAAATTAACAGAAGCCAAGTGCTCACTTGAATGATGTTATCCTCAGGGTTAGAAAAGAGGTTGATCATTAGAATGACCTTCTTGGATCCTTCGTGAAGATGAGCATGATCCAAGGTCCTCTCAAGGTGTTCCCTCAAGAGGACAATTTCTCTCACACATGGGTGAGGATAATTGAATGGAAGATGAGATCCCTTGTTAAGGCCATCGAATATTTCCCATATCATCAAACCAGAATTCATTAGATTAAGGAAGAAATCAATGATCAATTGAGTAAGATGAGGTATTCCAAATTGTATTTTTACTCGGTGTCTCTAGATGAGCTTTGTGAACACTTCAAAAATAGTGTAGAGGTGAACTGTCTCACCCTTGATCCTATGGAAATGAACTCATGGGTAAGTTAGCTCATATTAGATTGTCCATTTCAGATGCAACTCAGAATATTCTAAGGCATCTTAAGCATTGTAAGATAATCCAAGGCGCAACTAACCAATGGTTAGACATCATCACCAATATTATCGTCCTCCGTAGAAATGAAGCTTTGGAAGTTGTGTTTAGATACAATACAGCAATGGAAAGCCAAAAGATTACTCTGGTTCGTCATGTAAAAGGATCTTCCTCTTCAGTGTTCCTTCTATAAATGATCTCTCTTTCTTATATCTCTATCTCTCTCATTATATCATGTAACAAGTAGTTTTTCCTAAAAACAACCTATGTATGTTCTAATTCTTTGTTGGGAAAAGTATTTTTTCTAAAAGTAGCTTAAGTCACTTCTTTTCCACTTTTATAGAGGTTCTTTTCTTAAAATAAGGAAAAATGTCTTATTCTAGAAAAGAAGGTCAACAGTCATGAAAGAATGTGAGGAGTCACAAGCCTTGGGCTATATATTGAGGATCTCTCTTCATTGTAGAAGAGATCAGTTTTTGCTCCTCTTTGAGCATGTTGTGTTCTTCTGCTCCTCTCTAGTGTTTTTCTCCATTTTCTCAACTTTGTACTCAACCGAATGTATTGAAAATTTTTGTAAGGAATGAAAAGCTTTGGATTTTCAGCCATGGAATGAAAATTACCAATTAAAATTGTTTTAATTGTTATTATTGTTTCATGATTCTTGCATAGTTGTGTATATTTGCATGTTTCTTCCAATTAAACTGGATACAAAACTGATTTATTGGTTAATGAAATTTGTTATACTACCACTGACATAACTCCCTCACCCTCATTTCTCACTATTTCCCTCACAGTTTTTTCTTCTCCATATCACCTATTCTTCCCTCTCTAACTTACTATTGCAGTCACAAATATGGTGTTTTTGCACTTTCCCCGGTCTATGACCAAACCCTAGAGTTAGAAATAGTGTACATATTTTCCATATTTCAATAAATGGGAGCCACCCCATCTTGAAGCCAAGGGACTTAGTCCCCCAAGCATTGACTAAACCCATATTTGGTCCTTGAAAAAATATTTTTCCAACAATAATTTAAGTTACCTTGTTCACAAATAAAACCTATAGGAGGACTAGATGATAAAGAATCAATAAATCACATATTGGAAGTGCTAATGCAATCATCAATCAAATGCAACCATGGGTTGGAAAATTTAGATAGAAATTGTTACATGATAAGCACATTAAGAATAAGGTATTGCACAAGGGCATGTATGTACTAATATATGATTATTTTCATCTTTAGGTTAGAAATTATTATCACTAGTTTTGGCCCCAAAGTTTGCATGTGCTTGAAAGTTTACTTCACTAGAGGTAGGGGCATTGATCCCCGTATTTGAGCATTAGGCTCTAATATCCTGAACTCTACATTTTTTAACCACGTCATAAATTTAACAGGCATAAGTAAGATTTCAGTAAATAGGCTTATGATCTTTCTCTCAATAAATAATGAAATACCCCAATTATTACTGTCAAACAATGATATGCCATTAATAGTTGTCAACTAGTGACGTTACACCTCTCACCACTATGATGAGTGTACTAAACGATACTTGTCAACAACCTCTTATGACGTGTCGTCGTTTGGAGACAATAATTAGTGTATTTCATTACTACAATAATTTACACAATTAAAAGATAAAATAAAAATACAATTGAGAAAATAATAATTTTATAATAAAATTAATTGGTTTATTTTACGATAAAGAGTGTTTGTTGTAGGGAACTTGGCTAGGTGGTCCTACTGACCTCTTGTTCATCATTTCATATTTATCTCTATACCTCCTTATGTCTCTTTATACCCCTTACACCTTCACACTAATTTCATTTACCTTCGTAAAAAAAGAATAGAGGTTTTGTTACTACTTATCCTTTCATCCATAAAAGATATTTTGGATATCCGAAAGAATCAAGAAACACAATGCTATTGCAAGATTAGCCATTATGACCATATTTAACCACCCATTGACACAAGCATGGCATAGGGTGAGCATGGGTTGTGTCATCTCTCTACCCTTGTCATTAATCTAATTTCTATTTAAGATTTGGTTAAGTAGAGTCAAAACTCCACTCTTGTGCCACTACGAACACCTGCGTCGCACATAGACTTGTTGAAGGTCTCTTCTTGATTCAATTTGGCCACATTGCATGTGATTTCCTGTTATTTCAAATTTAACTAGTGAAATTAATCTATTAATGCATTGAAATTCTACGATATATAGATAATGAGGTAGTATGATGCATCAAAGTGAATTGTTGTTAGCAAAACTCTAAAATATCCTTATTTTTTGGATGTCAATCTCTCTCAGATTGAAATGGGATAACCCAAGATTTTAACATTTGCAAGGTGGCTCCACGATTTGAATGGATATTTACTAATTGTTGGTGCATGCAAATCTTCTTTGACTTGTATTTCTTTGCTCATATAATTCATATTACTTCAAATTGGTGTGGGTCTATAATCTTCAAATGTCTTATTCTTGTAGTTGTGAAAAAAATACAAATGGGAGAATGACAGAGATGCCTTCCTCAATGCTCTATCAAATTTAAATATATCTGCAAGCTCCACCCATTATCATTATCGTATAGTTATCACTTCCCATCAAGATTTCATATTTTTTATGCATGGGCTCCTTT
The DNA here is from genome assembly GCA_019776745.2 of Taxus chinensis. Classification (NCBI taxonomy): domain Eukaryota; kingdom Viridiplantae; phylum Streptophyta; class Pinopsida; order Cupressales; family Taxaceae; genus Taxus; species Taxus chinensis. The sequence continues at coordinate 105,629 of JAHRHJ020003156.1, forward strand.
GAATCAACATTTTCTCTATAAAATCTCTCTTTCAATGAAGTGTATTATTGAATCCATCATCTATAGGCCTAAATGGATGTGCCTTGAGATGTTCTAGACCTATCATGTAAGATATTTGGCTTCCCCTCATTTAGTTTGTTGTTTCCACAAGTTTTTTCTCTAATTAAGTAATAAATGACTTGGTTAAAGGACTAGTAACTTTGTTTGTTTTGATCCTCCTCACTTGTGAGATCAAGTGTTCATCTTCTTCATTTACAACATGTTTATCTTATTGCAAAACATGCATAGAATCTTAACATGTACTTGGGAGGATTTCATGCTTGACCAAAAATATCTCCAACCCCATGTTCGTCTCCACATGAAACATTTGGAGCACAAAATATACCCTAGAGAAAATTATAAATTAGTAGAATAAATCATACATTTCAACACAAACCAAAATTTACATAATTTGTATACACAATATAGTACTATGTTAGTAATTTATGATGACCATTGTGCCTAGAATACTTGAACGTTAATGTTTTCCCTCACTAATTTCTCTTTCATCATATTAATTTTAATCACATACTTACATATATACCCATTCTTTGACAATCTGCATTCACGCATTATTAAAAATGTGGGGTTTGATATCATACTTCATAGTGACAAGTTTCATTCATCTAGCTAGGAACCCATGCTAGGCATGGATCAGAGATATGGAAGGTGACATAATAATCAAAATTTGATTGTGCATGCAGCCATTTCTTATTTTCTAGTTTATCCACTTAGAATCTACAGTAGAACCCATTTTTCTTACAACATTGACTCCATCAATAATATATAAAAAACCACTACAATTAGTTGATATATTAGCCAATCAACCCTATGATGAGATGATTTTCAAATTGAGGATAACCACTTACTCTTTAGTTTATATTGGTATACCTCTATTGCAGCATTTTTTTCTTGCTCAACATGCTTCAAATTTCATATATGTCTCACCCACATTCCAATTCTGGTAAGTCAGTGTTCCTTCCAATATTTAATAAATCTTATGTCAAAATCTTATGTCATTCAAATAACACTCTCCTCATTGTTTGAATGGTGCATTGTTCCCCCCATCCTATCAAAAATTAAACATATTTTCCCATCTTTCTTAACCTTGGGAATAAGATTCTTCAACCATGCCCTCCTTATGTGATAGATTTATAGGTATACTTTGCACCAAAAAAAAAACTTTTTATTTGAAAATGAATTTTATGAGAATTTATAAAATTGGGTAACACAATAAATATTTGTAAGTTACACTTGTATATATTGTATCAATAGATGTAAAGAATATTTTACAACGTAATAGTGTTGATTTCATCTATAGCATCATCTATGGTATGAAAGAATTTAGTTTCCACTCAAGCATATGGGCATGTGCTCTATTCAGTAGTTTTTTCATCCATTGGGTTGGTTCGCAAGTTGTGGCTCTTGACATTATGACCCATATAATTGGAAGGCCCATGTGCTTTGAATCAAATACAAGGATATTATAGATTTTAGACTATAGAAAATTGGAAATGCAACAATAAAGTGGATTAGTAGATTATTAGTTAAAAATATGGCATATTTGTTGTAAAATAAATGTGTTGATGAGATTGTGTAAAAGATAATACCTCCATTCCATTGGTCCCAAAAGTGGAGTCCTTTGCAATCATGTTGTTATGGCATATGTTAACATCCACTCAATTTGTTGTGACATTTAAATGCCCATGATAAATGGCACATGCCCATCTTCCTCAACATTTCCTTCATACTCTTGGTATTCGTAAAATATATATGGATTTTGATCCTACCATATTCTCACACCATGGGCATCATTTCTATCATACATGTACTTTTCTACTTTTATTATCCATATTTTGGACATCATGTGAAGACAAAAAATCATTGTGTTTTGTTTTCCAATTAAACAAGGTCAACTTCTCATGAACCATTTCATGATGTTTTTATTTCACAACATCAATTGATATTCCTACTAGTAATAACTTATCTACCCATTCTTGCAACTCCTTAGTAATATGTGGTACATAATAAACTTGTGTCCCTTCAAATTCATGATTTATTTGGCCATGGAATATATGTTTGTTGTTATCCACGTATGAGGATATGTTATATGTGCATATTTGTTTCTTTTCACAAGAATGTACACGTTAAAATTGCATCGGAACCACACTTGATATGTTTACATCCATGTCTACTCCATGTCCCTATAGTTGGAACCTTGGACTTATCATATGACATAGTATCCTTTTCTTTAAAGCCTTCTGACCCATAGGTAAACCAATATCTTTAAAATTTCACTAAAAGTGAGTCATAATAAAATAAACAAAAAAATTGAAATTGGATTTTAAAAACTACTTAGTATTGCCACAACTTACATTATATAACTTACGGTGTTATCAATTCAAACCCAATATGCATGTTCCCTTATGGTGGTTGAATGACTCTAATTTTTGTAATAAATTATTGGAAACGTTGTCTAATTACATTCCCTTTGATAAAAGTGTCTACTTGTCCAACTTCTACCCACATAACTACATCTCCTTCCACTCCAAGGTTATATATAATTTTTCTCCAAAATAAATCTGGTGCATTCTGGGTGACATTGGATAAGAACATCTAACAAGCATTTCCACTTTGAGTCTCTATAATTTAATGTTGATATTAATAACACTCAAAATTATTAAAATTTGAAAAAAAATTGCTCAAAATAACACACTATATAATTAGATAATAACGCTAACCATTTGATATTTCTAATATAGTTGACACTAAAATGATCAAACTTGCATTCACAAATGTTCAATATGAGCATAAATTTTCATATCATGGGTAACAACATTATAAGTTGTTGAATTTTTTTAATTGAAGCATCAACCAATGCAATGGAAATTATTCCACAATAATTGATGCAAATCACTTTGAATAAATTTAGCACATTGTGTGTTGCAAACAAAAATCCAAAATGCAAGTTTCGGGGGTAACAATGTATTAGGTGGAACAAAAAAATTCTTTGACATAGTCCATGTACTCTCGCCAATAACACATTGCAATTCTATATAGTATGATACGTTGAACAAATTCATCACACTATGCAATGTAAAACAAACATTGAACATGCATGTTTTTTAGATGACTTCATAGTATGTGGAACAACAAGCTACTTTGATATAGATTTTTTATGCACACCAAGATTTGAAATTACAATTTTATACAATACATTGAGTATCTTTTGTAAGAATAATGAATTGGTTCAGCATTATTAGGGGTAACAACGTAATGCATTTTTGTAATCAAACTATCAAACAATGTATTGGAATTTATTCCATAATAATTAAATAAAATCACTTTGAATAAATAAATCAAACTATGCATTGCAAAATAAGCATTAGAAATGCATATTTTTAGGCAACAACATAGTATGTGGAACAATGAGATACTTTGATATATCACTTGTATGCACACCAAACTTTGACATCGCACTTTTATATAATATAATGAGTATCTTTTGTAAGAATTTGTATGTAACACACACGCGCACGCAGGCATGCTCACACGCACACACACACATGCACACACACACACACACACGCACGCACACACATGTGCACACACACACACACACACACACACACACACACACACACACACACACACACACACACACACACACACACACACACACACACACACACACACACACACACACACACACACACGTTGGATCATCATTGTTAGGGGTGACAACATAATACATTATTGAATTGTTGTAATCAAAGTAGTAGGCAATGGATTAGAAATTATTCAAAAATAATTGAATGAAATTACTTTGAATAGATTCATAACACTTTGAACTGCAAAAACAAACATTGAAAATTTTGGGTTATGAGGTATCAATGTAGTATGTGGAACAAGTAGTTTTGATATAGATCATGTACGCACTCCAAGATTTGACATTATAGGTTTATACCATATAATGAGTATCTTATGTAATAATAATGTGTTGGATCATCATCATTAATATAAAAACTTAATGTGTTGTTGAGATGTAATCGATGTAATAGGAGATTCAATTGAAATTATTCCATAATAATTGATTGAGTTCATAGTAGGCAATGGATTAGAAATTATTCAAAAATAATTGAATGAAATTACTTTGAATAGATTCATAACACTGTGAATTGTAAAACAAACATTGAAAATGTCAGGTTATGAGGTAACAATGTAGTATGTGGAACAAGTAGTTTTGATATAGATCATGTATGCACTCCAAGATTTGACATCATAGGTTTATAACAATGTAATGGGTTGTTGAGATGTAATCGATGTAATAGGCAATGCAATTTAAATTATTCCATAATAATTGATTGAGTTCAATTTGAACAAATGACTTAAACTATGGATTGCAAAACAAAAATTGATAATTATAGCATATGAGGTAACAACATAGTTCATGGAACAAGTTGTTTTGATATAGATCTTGAATGCAGAACAAGATTTGACATTATAGTTTTATACATTACATTGAGTTTCTTTTGTAAGAGAAACATGTTAGATCATCATTATTAGGGATAATAATATAATACATTATTCAATTTTTGTAATCAAAGTATCTGGAAATGCATTAGAATTGATTTCATAATAATTAAATGAATTCGCTTTGAATAAATGACTCAAATTTTGCATTGCAAAACAAACATTGAAAATGCTTGGTTTTTAAGCATTAAGGTAGTACGTGGAACAACATGCTACTTTGATGTATATCATGTACAAACACCAAACTTTGGCATCACATTTTTATATAGTATAATGAGTATATTTTGTAATAATAATGCATTGAATCATTTGTTATTAGGGGTAACAATATAAAACGTTGTTGAATTGTTGTAATCAAAATAGTAGGTAATGCATTGGAAATTATTCCAAAATATATGAATGAAATCACTTTGAATATGTTCGTAACACTTTGCATTGCAAAGAAAACATTAAAAAAGCATATTTTTTGAGGTAACAATGTATTACTCGAACAAAAAGTTACTTTGATATCAATCTTGTACACACATCAAATTTAATTATAGTTTTGTATAATATAATGAGTATCTCTTATTAGAGTAACGTGTCAGATCATCATTATTAAGGGTAACAATGTAATATATTGTTGAGTTGTTGTAGTCAAAGTAATAGGCAATGCATTGGAAATTATTCATAATAATTGATCGATTTCAATTTGAAGAAATGACTCAAACTATGTATTGTAAAACAAACATTGAATATGCTAGTGTATGAGGTAACAATGCAGTACATTGAACAAGTCTCTTTGATATAAATGATTTATACACACCACTATTTGACATTGTAGGTTTATACATTATAATGAATATCATTTGTAAGAAGAACACGTCAAATCATTGTTATTAAGGGTAACAACGTAATACGTTATTGAATTATTATAATCAAAGTAATAGGCAATGCATTGGAAATCATTCCATAATAATTGATTGAGTTCAATTTGAAAAAATGACTCAAACTATGGATTACAAAACAAACATTTAAAATGCTAGTGTATGACGTAACGACATAGTATGTGAACAAGTTGCTTTGATATAGATCATGTATACACACCAAGATTTGACATTGTAGGTTTATATAGTATAATGAGAATCTTTTGTAAGAATAATGTGTTGCATCATTGTTATTCAGGGTAACAATATAATGTACATTGTCGAAATTTTGTAATCAAACTTATAGGAAATGCATTAGAAAGTATTCCATAATTAATTGAGTTCAACTTGAAGAAATGATTCAAACTATGGATTACAAAACAAACATTGAAAATGCTAGTGTGATGTAACAATATAGTATGTTGAACAAGTTGCTTTGAGATAGATCCTATATATGCATCAATATTTAACATTGTAGTTTTATACAATATAATGAGTATCTTTTGCAAGAATAACATTTTGGCTCATCATTTTTAGGGGTAACAATGTAATACTTTGTTAAACTATTGTAATTAAAGTAATAGAAAACGCATTGGAAATTATTCCATAATAAATGATTGAGTTCAATTTGAAGAAATGACTCAAACTATGGATTGTAAAAAAACATTGAAAATTCTAGTGTTTGAGGTAACAACATAGTCCATGGAACAAACTACTTTGATAGAGATCTTGTACGCACACCAAGATTCGAAAATGTAGTTTTATACAATACAATAAGAATCATTTGTAATAGTAACACATTGGATTATCATTATTAGGGGTAATAACGTAATACATTATGGGATTGTTGTAATCAAAGTATTAAGCAATGCACTGGAAATTATTCCAAATAATTAAATGAAATTAATTTGAATAGATTTATCACACTATGTATTGCAAAATAAACATTCAAAATGCATGTTTTGAGTTAGCAATGTAGTACGTGGAACAAGAAACTAATTTGATATATATCTTATAAGCACACTAAAATTTAACATCATAATTGTATACAATATAATGAGTTATGTTTTGTACGAATAACGCATTGGAGATCAACATTATTAGGGGCAACAACATAATGCCTTACTTAATTTTTTTAATCAATACATTAGACAATACATTGGAAATTTTTCCAAAATAATTGATGGAATTCAATTTGAATAAATGATTTAAACTATGCATTACAAAACAAATATTGAAAATTCAAGTGTTGGAAGTAAAGACATAATATGTGGAACAACAAGCTACTTTGATATAGATCATGCATGTACCCCAAACTTTCACATTGTAGTTTTATATAATATAGTAAGTATCGTGTATAAGAATAACACACTAGATCATCATGATCAGAGGTGAGAACACAATACATTGTTGAATTGTTACAAGTTTCAATTGTAGCATTGTACTAGACAAAACAACATACTACTTTAACATAGTCCCTATACTCACACCAAATTTTAACACTGCAACGTAATATATTATACAAAGAATACTATGCAAGCCTAGCACATTATACAATAATTGAGGGGTAGTAAGGGTAAGTGCACCAAGTTGCGGGGCCAAAAAGTGGACAAAAACCTGAAAATGAACGAAACGCGGTCAAATTTTGTAATAGCGCGATTGTGTTATGTTTTCCTAGGCTCGGGAATTCACAAACCTAAAACGCGTACGCGATATAACGCGTACACATTTCTATGAACACAAAATTTGTACGTGTTTTGTTCTATATGAAGTTTGTAGGGGCTGGAAGGATCCATATTTAGTAAAATAAATGTTAAGTATAAAAAGTATAAAGAAATAATAAAAGAAATCTTATACTTTAAATTTATTTTACTAAATGTAAGAAATTAGGGTCACTCTGCACCTGAAAGAAGTAGTCCCGTGGTTTTGACAATGATAATCTAGAAGATAGTTTTTCAAAATCTAATTTGGTCAGCACTTACTCATTTTTAGAATTTCAGCAATGACCTAAAACTTTCAAGCCATATATATTGTAGTCGGTCTTTGTTTTGTGAAAACATATAATCATTTTGTAGGTTTTTTGACCTTCTGGATTGGATTTTGGCCCTACCACTACTTTAATTGGTACTAATTTTGAAATTTGGTCCATAATTCACTTTCATGACCACAAATCAGCGTTATGATGTTGGTCTACTTCTTACTAAAATGAGATCCTTACTAAAATGATGTTTAGGGTTAGGGTTTAGGGTTTAGAATTTAAGGTTTAGGGTTTAAGGTTTAGGTTTTAGGGATTTGGAGTTTGGGGTTTAGGGTTTAAGGTTTAGGTTTTAAGGCTCAATATTTAGGGTTTAGGTTTTAGGATTTAAGGTTTAGGGTTTAGGGCTCATGGTTCAGGGAATAGGGTTTAGGGCTCAAGGTTTAAGGTTTAGGGTTTAGGGTTTAGGGCTAAGGGTTTAGGATTTAGGCTTTAGTGTTTAGGGTTTAGGGTTTATGTTTTTTGGTTCACGGTTCGGGGTTTATGGTTTAGGGTTCATAGCTCATGGTTTAGGGCTCAGGGTTGAGGGTTTAGGGCTCAGGGTTTAAGGTTTAGGGTTTAGGATTTAGGGTTTAGGGTTTCGAGCTTAGGGTTTAGGTTTTTTGTTTCATATTTTAGGGTTTATGGTTTATGTTTAGAATTTAAGGTTTAGGGTTTAAGGTTTAGGGTTTAGGGATTTATGTTTAGGGTTTAGCGTTTAAGGTTTAGGTTTTAGGGTTCAATTTAAGGTTTGGGTTTTAGGGTTTAGGGTTTAGGGCTCAGGGCTCAGGGTTTAGGGTTTAGAGTTCAGGGTTTATGGATAAGGGTTTCGGGTTTAGTGTGTATGGTTTAGGATTTACGTTTTTTGGCTTAGTTTTTGAGGTTTAGGGCTTAAGGTTTAGGGTTAAAATCTCATGGTTCATGGTTTAGGGTTTAGGGCTCAGGGTTAAGGGTTTAGGTGTTAAGGTTCATGGCTTAAGGTTTAGGGTTTAGGGCTCAAGGTTTAGGATTTAGGATTTAGGGTTTAGGGTTTAGGGTTTTCTGGCTCAGGGTTTAGGGTTTAGGTTTCATAGTTCAGGGTTTATTGTTTAGAATTTAAGGTTTAGGGTTTAGGGTTTAAGGATTAAGGTTTAGGTTTTAGGGTTTGGGTTTTAGGGTTTAGGGTTTGGGGTTTAGGGTTTATGGTTTGGGGTTCAGGGATCAAGGTAAGGAAATATTACCCAATACAGTTATCTTCTTTTTCCCATTGCATGGGAAATACTTCACTCATTTTAATGTTTTGTGTCTTACCCATTCTTATTAGTAATTTACAGACAATATTCAACTGAAAAGGGTTCATCGACTTCGTAGGTAGAACATTCAAAGAGATTCATCACAATTTGATGTCTTTCATCTGTTGATATTTTGAAGGAGGGAAATGTCATATTCCTTAATGTCCAATCCTTTCATAGACCCCAGTAGTCCTCGATCCTTGGATACAGGGAGATGACATCGTTACTTGGCTTCCATTTATAATGATAGAGATATTTGTAAATTTGTGTTATGACCTCTAAATCTATATGAATTTCAAGTTGCTTGGAAATCACATCATGCCCTTCACTAGGATTGATGACTACTCCTATCTTTTTTAAGGCATTTTTGAAAACATCAATGGGTTTATCATATAAGGAAATCTCAATGAATGGAAGATCACTAAGTCGTAGGCCAGGTGACTCCCTTTTAGAAATGAACAAGAAATATTTACTATGCGATTGATAACCCCTTTGTGTTCTTAGTCATTCCCCTATTTCTATGCTTATTTTGAACACTTCAGGAAGTTATGTCAAATTTACTATCCATTCTAGTAGAAAAATAACTTTCTATTTCTCCGAAGGAGAGGATAGTGCATGAAATTCAATTATGATCCTACACCTCTGCATTGGTATATTCTCTATGTTTATTGTTTTTCCTTTAAGATTAATTTTTTGTGTTGTGATGGTTATTTTTTCAACTTTCAATGGGTCATCCTGGCTTGCATAACACCATACATGGAAATATGAGAAATGTGAAATTTGTTTCAGAGTGTGAATAAATTTACATTCAAGAGCACAAGTATATGTGGGGAGAAACAAGTTTGGAAGAGATGTGCAATATGCATTACAAGGCACAAGGTAGATGTCATATCCATTTAGTTACTTGTCCCACCTCTCATAAACAATGTAGTTCTATAAGCATACTCAATGATGGTTATAGGCATGAGACTATGAACTATTGATGAAATATGGTTCGGGGTTTAGGGTTTAGGTTTTAGGGCTCATGGTTACGGTTTAAGGTTTAGGGTTTAGGGTTCAAGGTTCAAAGTTCAGGGCTATGGTTTAGGATTTAGGATTTAGGTTTAGGGTTTAGGGTTTATGAATTGGGGTTAAGAATTTAGGGTTTATGATTTATGGTTAAGGATTTAGTGTTTAGGGATTAAGGTTTATGGTTTATGTTTTAGTGTTTATGGTTAGGGTTTACAGATCGGGGTTAAGGATTTAGGGTTTAAGGTTTAGGGTTTAGGGTTAAGGATTTAGTGTTTGGGGATTATGGTTGTTGAGTATGGAGCTAAATTACTCATGTTTTAGCATGCAAATAGAACTTGCTGGAAGTTGACAGTAACCAGCATCGGTTAGAGTGTGACCTGGCATCGGTCAGGGCAAGTTGGAACTGGTGACGGTTGGGCAGAACCGGCATCGGTTACCTGTGCGACGAGTTTTTAATTAACTCTCGGGATTTATTTCTATTTTTAGCATTGGAATAGATTTAATGAATGTAATTGCATGGCTAAGTTCCCTAAAGTCTTAAACGACTATTTAAAGCATAAAGCTAGGGTTTAGAATGAGAGGATTGATCATAATTACAAGATAATTATGTGAGAGAGAATTCTTGGTGAAGAATCAAAAAGCTTGAAGGAAGAAAGTACTGAACATCTGAGAAGTGTAGAAGATTGTAAATCTTCATTGTATATCTTGTCAAAGCTTTGGATAATAGATTGGCTTGTTTCTTGGTGGACGTAGCCCACACTGGGTGAACCACGTTAAATCTAGTGTTGATTTATGTCTCTTGTTTTGTATAATTCTTCTGGTAGAATATCACTTTTATTTGCATGTATGCTTAGATCTGATATATTGTCTGTACAACCGGTGTGCTAACCCCAACAACTGGTATCAGAGCTTTGTTTGAGGGTTTTGTGTGTTGACAGATTTACTCACAGAGGGTTTTCTAATTGAGTGGAAGCTACAACAATGACAGAAGATAATAAATACAAGGTAGAGAAGTTTGACGGCCGAAATTATCAATTATGGAAGATGCAGATTGAGGATTATCTGTATCAGAGAGATTTGTACTTACCGTTGGATGAGAAGTCTAGACCTACGAAGATGACTGATGAAGAATGGAAGATTCTTGACAGAAAGGCTTTGGGATCTATAAGATTGAGCCTGGTAGCATCCGTGGCTTCCAATATTACAGAAGCGGCTTCTACGGTAGACTTAATGAAATCTCTTGCTAATTTATATGAAAAACCTAGTGCTTCAAATAAAGTTTATTTGATGAAGAAACTTTTTAGTTCTAAGATGCATGAAGGTGAATCTGCCTCTAGTCATTTGAATGATTTCTGATCTATTGTAAATCAGTTAAAATCGGTTTCAATACCATTTGATGATGAAGTAAAAGCACTTTTATTCTTATGTTCTTTGCCTGATAGTTGGGACAACTTGGTAATGGCTGTTAGTAATACAACATCTGCTAATAATATTTTGAAGTTTGATGATGTGGTTAGTATAATCTTGAATGAAGAAATTCATAGGAAAAGTACAGAGGAAACATCATCTGGAAATGCTTTGAATGTAGAAAGCAGGGGCAGGCAGAAGGAGAGATCCAAGAGTAAGAGTAATGGGAAATCAAAGTCAAGGGATAGCAGATCTAAATCCAGAAGTAAGGGAATTACTTGTTGGAAATGTGGAAAGAAAGGACATGCAAAGAAAGATTGTTGGTCAAAGAATAAAGAGAACCAACAACCAGACAAAGGTAAAGAGGTGAATCTTGCTGCATCAGAGGTAATGCAAGATGCTCTTATTCTTTCTTTAGATAGTAGAATTGAATCATGGGTTTTAGATTCAGGAGCTTCTTTCCATGCAACCCCTAATAAGGGTTATTTCAGAAATTATGTCCAGGGAAATTTTGGGCATGTCTATTTGGGTGATGATGAACCTTGCAGTATTACTGGTAAAGGGGAAGTTCATCTAAAATTGCAGAATGGAAATACATGGGTATTGAAAGATGTGAGGCATGTGCCAAGCCTCAGGAGGAATCTTATTTCTGCAGGGCAACTAGGTGAATCTGGTTGCATGGTTACTTTTACAAGAGACTCTTGGAAAGTCACCAAGGGTGCTTTTGTTGTGGCAAGAGGTAAGAAGGTAGGAACGTTATATTTATCTACCTGTATTACTGATTCCTTTTCTGCATTATCTACTTCAGATTCAGATGCATGCATGTGGCATAATCGGTTGGGTCATATGAGTCAAAAAGGAATGCAGATCTTAAAGGCTAAGGGTAAGTTATCAGATTTGAAAGATTTAGATCTTGATTTCTGTGAGCATTGTATCTTTGGAAAGCAAAAGAGAGTGAGATTTCTCAAAGTTGGGGCAACTAAGAAGGAGCAGAAATTGGAGCTTGTACACTCAGATGTGTGGGGACCAGCTCAGGTAGCTTCTCATGGTGGATCCCAGTATTATGTTACTTTCATTGATGATGCTACAAGAAAGGTATGGGTTTATTGTATTAAACGTAAATCTAATGTTTTTGAAACTTTTAAAAGATGGAAAGCCCTTGTTGAGAATGAATCAAATTCTAAGTTAAAGTGCCTTAGATCTAACAATGGTGGTGAATATTGTAGCAAGGATTTCAATGATTATTGTTCAGTGAATGGGATACGTAGAGAAATAATGGTTCCAAGAACACCACAGGAGAATGGTGTTGTAGAGAGAATGAATAGGACAATCATGGAACGTGCTAGAAGTATGAGGATACATTCTGGATTGCCCTTGCAGTTTTGGGTAGAAGCAGTTGATACAACGGTTTATTTGATTAACCGTGGCCCTTCAAGTTCACTAGATGGAGGAATACCAGAGGAAGCATGGACCGGAAAAGAGGTAGATCTTTCTTTTCTTAAATTTTTTGGTTCAGAAGCTTTTGTGCATGTTGATAGAGAAAATAGAAAAAAGTTGGATGCAAAATCCAAGAGGTGCACTTTCATTGGTTATGGATCTGGTGATTTCGGTTTTCATTTTTGGGATTTAGAGAATTCTAAAATTGTTAGGAGTCGTGATGTTGAATGGAATGAAAAGAGAATGTACAGGGATCAAATTTTGGTACCCAAGGATGAGAAAATTGAGAAGTTTATTGATGAAAATGAACTCTCGGGTTTTAAAGAAACACCTTCAGAAATACACAGTAACCGTGGTCGGTTAGGCCCTGACCGGCATCAGTCAGATGAACCGCCAATGGTTACAGAGGATCAAAACCGGCGTCGGTTAGCCGAACCGATGTCAGTTAGAGGTGACCAGCGTCGGTCACTGTCAGAAGTTGATACTAATGTCCAAGAGGTCCAGATTGAGCCTCTGGTACCCCAAACTCCTGTGAGAAGGTCACAAAGGGTAAGTAAACTTCCAGAAAGATTTTCACCTTCTCTATTTTATCTATTATTGACTGATAGTGGTGAACCAGAAAGCTTTGAAGAAGCAATGCAGGATAAAACTCACGTTCAGTGGGAGCATGGCATGGATGAGGAGATGAACTCTTTGGAACAAGAACCAGACTTGGGATTTGGTTAAATTGCCAGCAGGAAAGAGAACATTGCAGAACAAGTAGGTTTACAGAATTAAGGAAGAAGAGGGTGGATAGAAAAGGTACAAGGCAAGGCTTGTAGTAAAGGGATTTGCACAAAAGGTAGGTATTGACTTTGGTGAAATATTTTCTCCTGTTGTTAAGATGACTTCTATTCATACTGTATTGAGTTTAGTTGCAGTAGAAGATTTGCATTTAGAGCAACTAGATGTGAAGATGACTTTCCTTCATGGTGATTTGGATGAAGAGATTTATATGCAGCAGTCACTTGGGTATGAAGTCAAGGGTAAGGAGAAATTAGTGTGCAGGTTGAAAAAGAGCCTATATGGGCTCAAGCAAGCTCCAAGGCAATGGTACATGAGGTTTGATAGTTTTATGCATGAGCATGGTTACTTGAGATGTGAATCTGACCATTGTGTTTATTTCAAGAAGCTTGAAAATGGGAGCTATATTATTTTGTTACTGTATGTGGATGATATGTTTATTGCAGGATCTAGTATGCAGGACATTGGTGAGCTTAAGAGAAAGCTAGCTCACACATTTGCAATGAAGGATTTGGGAGCTGCAAAAAGAAATCCTTGGCATGCAAATACATAGAGACAGGAAAAACAAGAAATTGTATTTGTCTCAGGAGGATTATATCTACAAGGTGTTAGAAAGGTTCAACATGCAGAATGTAAAACCTGTTAGCACACCTATGGCTGGACACTTCAAATTGAGTAAAGATCAGTGTCCTTCATCACAAGAGGAGGTCAAATACATGACACGAGTGCCATATGCTTCAGCAGTTGGAAGTCTCATGTATGCTATGGTTTGTACAAGACCAGACATTACACAGGCAGTGGGAGTTGTGAGTAGATATATGGCTAATCCAGGTAAAGAGCATTGGAAAGCAGTCCAATGGATACTCAGGTATTTGAAAGGGACATCTAGCATGCAGTTATGCTATGGAGGTTTGGATATTTCATTATGTGGCTATGTTGATTCGGATATGGCTGGAGATCTGGATGGTAGGAGGAGCACTACTGGATATATTTTCACAGTAGGTGGAATGGCAGTTAGCTGGATTTCAAGATTACAGAAGGTTGTGGCTTTGTCTACTACAGAGGTAGAGTATGTTGCAGCTACAGAGGCTAGCAAGGAGATGATATGGATGAGTAGGTTCATGGAAGAGTTGGGAAAGGAGAAAAGTAATTGTAAACTGTTCAGTGACAGTCAGAGTGCAATTCATTTGGCAAAGAACTCAGCATTTCATTCGAGAATGAAACACATTCAGTTGAGATATCACTTCATATGAGCAGGTATTGGAGGATGGACAGTTGAATCTGGAAAAGATTCATACAAGCAAGAACCCTGCGGATATGCTAACGAAGCCATTAGAAAAGGAGAAGTTGGAGCTACACTCCACTTTTGTTGGTCTTCGAGTTTGAAACTTGAAGAGGAAGAAACAAAGCTTAGAAGGATCCAAGAATGGTGTTGTACAGGTATAGTGTGCAGTAATTAATCTCCAAGTGGGAGATTGTTGAGTATGGAGCTAAATTACTCATGTTTTAGCATGTAAATAGAACTTGCTGGAAGTTGACAGTAACCGGCATCGGTTAGAGTGTGACCGGCATTGGTCAGGGCAAGTTGGAACCGGTGACGGTTGGGCAGAACCGACATCGGTTACCTGTGCGATGAGTTTTTAATTAACTCTCGGGATTTATTTCTATTTTTAGCATTGGAATAGATTTAATGAATGTAATTGCATGGCTAAGTGCCCTAAAGTCTTAAACGACTATTTAAAGCATAAAGCTAGGGTTTAGAATGAGAGGATTGATCATAATTACAAGATAATTATGTGAGAGAGAATTCTTGGTGAAGAATCAAAAAGCTTGAAGGAAGAAAGTACTGAACATCTTAGAAGTGTAGAAGATTGTAAATCTTCATTGTATATCTTGTCAAAGCTTTGGATAATAGATTGGCTTGTTTCTTGGTGGACGTAGCCCACACTGGGTGAACCACGTTAAATCTGGTGTTGATTTATGTCTCTTGTTTTGTATAATTCTTCTGGTAGAATATCCACTTTTATTTGCATGTATGCTTAGATCTGATATATTGTCTGTACAACCGGTGTGCTAACCCCAATAATATGGTCTAAGGTTTAGGGTTTAGATTTTAGGGCTCAGGGATAAGGGTGCAGGGTTCAAGGCTTAGGGTTTAGGGTTTAGGGTTTAAGATTCATTGTTTAAGGTTTAGGGTTTAGGGGTCACGATTTAGGGTTTAGGATTTAGTTTTTACAGTTTAGGGTTTAGCATTTAGGGCTCATGGTTCATGGTTCATGGTTCATGGTTCATGGTTTAGGGTTTAGGGCTTAGGGCTCAAGGTTTAGGGCTCATGGCTCAGGGTTTAGGGCTCATGAGTAAGGGTTGAATGTTTAAGGTTTAGGGTTTAGGTTTTAATGTCTAGGAATCATGGTTCAAGGTTTAGGGTTTAGGGCTCAAGGATTACAATTTATTATTTAGGTTTATGGCCTAGGTTTTACGGTTTTGATTGTAAAAGTTAAACGCTAAAAGCTTTAGGTTGAATGTTGAAATCTTGAAAATTACCTATGTACTGACCAAATTATACTATAAAAACAATCTCTTAAACTATGACTCATGGAGCTATGAGACTAATTTCATAAGGTGCAGAGTGACCCTAATTTCTTATATTTACATAAATAAATTTAAAGTATAAGAAATAATAAAATATAAATAATAATAAATGAAAAAATATAAATAATAATAAATGAAAAACTTATACTTATTAAATTTGCAATAATAAATTTAATTTGTGTAAATAGAAGCATGCCAAAAGCATATACAATGTTATAACGCGTATGCGTTTTGCGTTTTCACTTTTTTCAAGCCATGCTTCAAGGCTTAGGATCTAGTTTGGATTCCCAAGCATGCGGCATGGACCTGCACAAACACAACAAACAACGTGTTTTTGCAGGAAAATGTAAAAATACCACTTCCTCCATGATAAATCAACATAAAACAATCGATTCGTTTAAAAAAATATATACCACGACATAGAGCATAGTTTCTTCTTTCTAAAAATATAATTTTTTAAATTTTCTGATTAATATAAGGTTTCCATATTATTTATTTTCTAACTATAACTTTTATAGCTATTTTTTGAAGTTTAAATGTCTATCTTTCATCGTGTATCTTTTTTTGGGTCATCGAAATTGAAAAAAAAAATACTAGCACAAACTAGGCTTGATTCTATATGTATTCAAAAATATATATAATTTTCAATATTTTTTGAGGTAGTTAGGGGGCACGGTTGGAGCTCTGTTATTTTTTGAAACATAAAATTTATGTACTAAAAAAATCATAAAAATTTAAATATTTGCTAAAAATATCTTTACAAAATCCTAGCACAAACTAGATGCTCCTAGCTATCCTTCTACCAAAGGGTTTTCAAAATTACTAAATAGTGCTCAAAAATGGTGGGGGACACGAAAGTTGCTCTGTAATGTTTTTTAACAAAAATAGGAGAACTTGTTGGTATTTTAGTTATTTGACCCACTTAAACTTATCAATTTTCAATAAAATTTAGTAGCTTAGAAACTAGACTCAAAATCATACGATTCATGTTCATACACCATCTTCCAATTTTGAGTGTAACTATTTCAAAAAACTCGTACAAGTTGAAGTTTTTTATTTTTCAAAAAAATGTGTCACTTAAGACCCTTTTTTGGCCCCCCGACTTGGTGCACTTACCCATAACACACATTGTTGAGATGTTGTAGTAAAAGCATCAAACAATGCATTGGATATAATTCCAAGATAATATGTGAAATTCAATGTGAATAAAGTTATCACACTAAGAATTACAAAAAAAATATCTCAAGTGCATGACTAACAACATAATATGTGGAACAACATGCTATTTTTTTTAAAGGCCTTATATGCACACCAAACTTTAACATTGAAAGTTTAATGTAGTATATACATTATGTTTACATATAATAAACACAATATATTATTTTAAGTATAACATGTTGGATCATCATTATGAGGGTTAACAACACATATGGTGTTCACTTCACATAATCAAAGTATTAGACAATGCATTGGAAATTATTCCAAAGTAATTGATGGAATTCAACTTGAATAAATTATTTAAAACATGCATTGTAAAACAAATTTTGAAAATGAAAGTTTTTGAAGTAGTTGGTATATGTAACATTGAATAAATACAAATGTAGAATCTGAACTGAATGATATGATAGGTCCCACTAGACATTTAAACCAATGCACTTGCAGAAATTGGAATGACATTTTGGACGTGCGAAATAGGCCCTTCCATTATTTTCTCAATAAATAAGGATTTATGATTATAATATTCACAACAAAACAATAGACAACTCCCAAGTCCCATGTTATTACCCTCATCAACCCAAACTCAAAAAAAGTTAAACGTAAATTTTAATTGTAGGGGAGAAGACCCTATCACTGTGCACCCTAACTTTAGGGGTGTGTACATATATGTAGGGGTGTGCACTTTCATTAAATCAAAAAAATTATATCATCATGTAGTGTATGATCATGTCAAATGAGCATTTTCATTTTGCGTGTTTGTTTGGAGGGAAAAATAATTTTTTGAATTGATTTAATATGAAAAAATAGCATTAAGCATTTGAAACAGGAATCAATCAGGGTTCAAAATTGAGTCTATCATAGCCCTTCCCAAGGCTTCAAACCTATCAGAAAAGAGCAGTTAAATAATTGCATGTCAAAAAAAAATCAAAATGTAAAAAACATTTGACAATAGAGAAGGCCAAGTTACTTTTAAAATTTTCAAAAGAAGGGTTATGGTAAAAAAATATTTGTCAATAATTTGTGTGAAATTACTATATATTAAAAAATATTTTTTATGACTTCTACAAACAACGTCCACCTCCAGCTTTTAAGGCTCTTCATATGACTCATAGATATGTTAGACTTGGAGTAATACTTGAGATTGCCAAAAGTTTTAATATAATGAATATACTACTACTATAATACTATTAAGCTCAAATATCAAGTTTCTAGCAAGTTGTTGATGCCAACTCAGTGAATACTTGAGCACAAAGACCTAAAATTTGAATATTTAATATTATCGTTTACAGTCTTGGCTTGTTTCTTGGGATTCATTTAGATGAATTATCTACCACTTTGTACTTTTTTCCAATTTTTGTTGCAGGGGTCACCTTGCAAGACATAGAACGGCATTAGGATTAACTTGCACACTTGGGAGCCTGGACAACATGATTTGAAACATATCCAGAATGTAAAGTTATTTCTAGCACTAAAATCCAAGTAGAAATTAAAGTTATTTATTTTATTATTTACAATCTTTCTTAATGATTTCGATAAGAGATCCTAGTGTTTGACACGTCGTTTGATGGTATTTATGTGTTTACTAATCTACGTGTCTTCTTGTCTCATTTCAATTGTTTATTTATGTATTTATTTAATGCTTATTTTAGTTATGATGATTTTTAGGAAATTGTAATATTACAAATTTGGGCTTTTTTTACATCATAATTTAATTATTTTACAAATTAAAATGTGGCTTAATTTCACTCTATTATGATTGAAGGGTCATTTTGTTTGGATTACTGAATTTTCCCTTTTTATTTAAGGTGTTAATGAACTAATGATTTTTAAAAACAATTTCTCATTTTAAAAAGAATATATATTCTTAATTTTTAAGACTTATGTACTTTATTTATTCTCGTCGTCATTGAAGGGTTGGTTCAATATTTTCCCTACAAAATAAAATTCAGACCAGCCCTTCAAATTTGATTGTGGGACCAATGACCCAACTCCGCAATACCACATTATCATTGATTTTTTTAAAATGCCATTAATCAAAAAATGAACAATTATTGGTACTTTTCAGCAACTTATGGTGAAAAAGGTCCAATGACAAGCCCACCTGATCCACTGCACATCACAGGAAATGGTGCACCAGCATTTTTCTTATTTGTAAAACTGTAACTTGTCAGCTTTGTCATAAATGATCTTGCCAAAAACGGCATGCAATAATGGTATTGCTTATGCTGAAGCTGCCAGCTTTCCACATCCCATTCATAATGGCTGGGATTCGATTCTGGTGCTTGCTTACTCATTATTGTTAGTAAGAGACTAGAGTTTCTGTATTCAAGACACATACCTACCATTTTTGTTTTTGGTGGTGGTTACTCAATAAAAATCCAATGTGAACCCAGTGTTATGGGAATGTGGGAACTTAGTTACTTGGAAGAGCTAATCATTGTTCGGTGGTTGGAATCATTGTTTGGTGGTTGGGATCACTTGCTGGGGATACGAGATTCTTTGAGGTGGTGGGAACATAGATAATAGGTGTCTCAGTAACCTTGCTGTGAGACTTCTGGTAAAACTGTTTCCATAGGAGAATATGACAGAAGTAGCAGACATAAACTTGGTGAGGATCTCCACTGTGAAACCGGCTGTGCTTACAGAGAGTAAACGAATGTTTCTCCCTGCTCTTGATCTTCTGTGGTGCATCGTTAGCCCAGTTGAAAGGATTCTCTTCTACAACATATCTTGTAGCAAATTTGATGCAATTGTGGAGAGGTTAAAGAGCAGCCTGTCAACAGTTCTAGTTCATTTTTATCCATTGGCGGGCAGGTTGGCCTCTGGAGACCAGCAGAATAGGCTGGAAATCGACTGCAATGATAGAGGGGTCCCTTTTGTTGAAGCCTATGCAGACCTAAATTTCAGTGATTTGCAGATTAGTAAGTTTGAGTCCAGACCTATTTTCAAAAGGCTTGTCCCTGCTTCCCTTCCAGATGAGAAAGACGACCAATTGCTTCTGTCAGTTCAGGTATCCGGTTGCTTCTCAATTCTTTCTCTCAGTTTTACTAATGGGAAAACTCAACTTGTACAAAAGTTATACATATACACATATTCATACATATATAAATATATGCACCCTCTCTTTATTTTTCAAATCACTGCCAAGCTTAGTAAATAATGACCAAGTCTGGACTTCAACTTTACTACCCAATAACTATGTCATTTCCTTCAACGAAATTTTCCATGACTAACATCCCTTCCTTGCAAATATAGTTGAAGTTTGGAATGAAGGTTCATGGCAGTGTTATGCGGGGATGCGTCCTCCCCCTAAATCCCAGGGGTCCCGGACGTTCCGGGATGCCGAAATGTGGCAGAAACATTTCCTCCATGTTGCCGAACTTCTGCATTGCAAGGGAAACATCCCAGAAATGTTTGACAAATGCAGAAAACGATCTGGAGACATTTGGGACGGGAGGGGGACATAGGGGATGTTTGTAAGTCCCCGAGATGGTTGAGAGATGTCCAGACGTCCCCTATGTCAACGGCACTTTTAAAACACTTTTTTCTACTAAAATAATAACTATTTTCACTTTTTTTATTTTTAATTAATTTTTTTTGTTGTTTTCTCTTTAAAAACATTTACCAGTTACTGTATTGTATTACAAAAACATATTAAGAATCTATGTATACAGAGTTTTTTGAGCACAAATGCACATGACGGACTGTCACAACATACTATGAAAACCAACAGCATACATACTAATATTAAAAATTATATGAACACATAACATTAGTGCAGCTGTATGTATGTTGCTGAGTTTTTACTTTTTTAATATGGATGTCTTGACGTGGACTGTATGCACATGGTGAACTGATATATAAAAATGAATTGCTATTCATAAAATTTCTAAAATTTATCTGTATATTTTTAATATTTGTAATTTTATATATTATTTTAATAGCCATCCCCCCACCGTCCCAAAATTTTGAAAAAAAATTGCCATCCCAGAAACTGTCCCCGTGTCTAGCCGTCCGGAAGTCTTAGGTAACACTGGTTCATGGTCCTAAATCATTGCTCAAATTTTCCACATTTTTGCAGGTTTTTGCAAACTTAATGAGCATCCTGCTTCATATGTGCATAAACCTTCTGTACCCTTTGGTGTCTGTAGGTGCTCCTCAGAATTCCTTAAAACTAGATATTCTATAGGTTAATGTTTAGCATTTTCTCCTGCATTTTTGCAATTTTATGCTAACTTCCAGGAACATTGGGCTTCTTATGTGTATTTACCCATCTGTGTAACCTTTGGCACCTATTGGTGCTCCTTAGAATTACTTAAACTAAAGACTCTAGATTGATGTTTTGGTATTTTCTCTCACCCCAGTATCACATGTGATGCAAAGCATTATTGGTGACCTGGTGGGATCTGAGGAGAAACAAAATTCAGGAATTTGTAACATTCAGCATACATAATTTAGTTAGTGGTTTGTGAGTGGAAGAGTTATATATTGGATCACTTAACATGGTGTTACACGATGTACACTGACATTGAAAAGTTTAAGAAATTTGAAGATTTATGAGAGGTCTTTTAGTTAGGAGTGGATTTGTTTTAGGTAGATTTATGAGAGGTCTTTTAGCAGTTGGATGGTGACATATATTGAAGAGATTCTAAAGAATTAATTGTTGTTTTTGGCTGTTATTCTTCTTCCTTTTGCTGCACTTAATACTTGTATCAAGTATTGTTTTATTGACCTGCAAGAACAGAGGTTTGTTTGCATCAGTTGGTATCAAAGCATCCCAAGATGCTGGGAGGATCTTATAATTTCTTGCTTGGCTAAGCATGCACAGTTATGTTAGTGAAAAGTTTCAAGCAAAGTAGAAATTATCCTTACAAGTATACTGGACTTGTACAAGAAGAGTCCTTTTTTTATTTGTGGAGTAAACGAAACAAGAAAAGTAAAACTGGCTCTAAACTGAGAGGTTCAGAATTTTTCTTATTAAGGGACAATAACACAGTATTACTGGTGGCCGCGGTGGGATCCGAGGAGAAACAAAATTTAGGAATTTGGGGAACAGTCAGCATGCACAGTTATGTTAGTGGTTTATGAGTGGGCTAGTTACTAGCAATTGCACATGAGTTGCAAATTATACCGGACAGAATGAAAGCATAAATTTTGGTGGATTTGTATTTTGTCATGAAATGTATAATATCCGATAAAAAAAACATTTCATATTATGTCTTCATGTTGTCCATATTTTTTCGTGATGAATGTACATACCCTATTGCAAAGCTCTTATTTTGCCATGCCCCGGCAAAGGTGAGCTGGCGGGCTTAATATTTGTTTCTTGCACTTGGTGAAATAGTCCCATTGGCTCTTGAGGATGACCATGTCTAAATCTTCCTGACACCATTTTTCACTGACTAATAAGCAGCTTACAAAGAAAGTTACAAAATATTAATTATTTATAGTTAAAAACATGAACACATATAAACGATTGATATCGTTAAACATGTGTTAAGTCATGACCACAAAATTTCCCTCACCTTAGAGAATAAGTAATAAAAAATGTCACCCTTTTTTGTGCATATTCTGCAATCTCTGCAGTCCATGCGACCACATATCTTTCTGGCATTTTGTCTAATAGTTCACGTGGACACGATGATAATATGTATGGTAAACGGTTTTAAAAAATAGAGTCGTTCGAAGAAAAAATAAAACCACTACAAAAGTTCCCAATACCCCAATATGAAAAATCTAATGATTGAGAGTTTATGATATAGATACGCTTTACCTATAAATATTTAGATAAAAGTGATCGCTAATTTAAATATACATTTACTGAACTTGCATAAATTGTATATATAAATCAGTACCAAGATACCCAAATAAAAATCATGAGGTTAATTCAAAGAAAAATAAAATTCAAATAAGAGCCCTCAATTATAATCATACAAGCCAGCACCAAAATATCAACAAAAAAATTTAACGGTCAACAAAATTAATTTAGTCGTTTCACCGAAGCATACACCTAGCAAGGTGTAGTTCCACATGTCAACTGTTTGCTATCCTGCATCACTCTTAACATATCTGCCTTCATAAACCAGATGATGAATGAAGTATTTGAATCATCACTCTCTCTTTTCGTTTTCAAAATCTGGATTGAATAACTGTGTGTAATGGCAGCGTTATCAGCAAATACAGTCATTCTGGGTATTCCCAAGGGAGCCTGCCCTGGTCGTATGCCTGCTTACTCCAACAAAACCAACATGGTTTCCTTCCGGACCACACCTAGGGCTGGAGAGACAACTTTTTTTCTGTTTTCAATTTTCGATTTGCAACTTCAAAGATGGACTAAGGGCGAAATTATAATTTAACTTCATAATTCATGATACCTAACGTTAATATCATCCTCTAGTTTTTTACTATTTTGAGATGACATTAATATCGTCATCTACTTAATTACTATTTTGAAATAATGTTGTCAGATTGGTATGATATCATCGCTCTTGACTTTTGTAAATCAGTTGAATGAATATAACTTCTGTAATTGGCCTTCATTGTAAACAGGAAAATAAATGTGTGCGTTTTTTACATTTTTGCAGGAGGTTTGACAAGTGGACGATGTATCTTTTCCTGTTTCGATTGACTGTCACATCGTTTTGACTCAGTGGAGAGATTATTTCTACGTTTGATTAACTGTAGTCTCTGTTATCTGAGCATTGAAAATATGTTAAATAATGGTGAGGAGGTTTATGCAAGTGTAAACGGAATTAATGAATGGTCGGTTCGATGACAGGAGATACTTTAAACACTACACTACCACAACTTTGAAACCAATTCATTGCTACTGTTGACAAAAAATAGTGTCCGTAGAAATGGGTTGCCAGAATTTGACGTTTTCCAGCAGGGCTCTCTTTGAAGGAGACGCCTCCGGTGTAATAAAAAATCACTTAACACAATCTACACTTGTCAGTGAAAAGTTTGAAAAACTTGTGGAGTTCTTCTCCTAAATATAGAACTAGGGATTAGTGCCCTTTCTCGTTAGGAGTGGATTTCTTTTAGGTATATTTAGGAGAGGTATTTTAGAAGTAAGATAGTGACAGATATGTGAGAGGTTCTGATGAATTAATAAGGGTTGCAGTTTTTGGCTGTTATTCTTCTTCCTTCAGCTGCACCTTATATAGGTCCTTCAGCCTATTTGGTAATTTGTGGATACTAATGCACTTCCTTTCTTTATCTAGTTTGTGATCTGAGTTATGTATGTGATTTCTGTTAATTCGGAAACTATCTATACTGCAGGAATTTAATTTCTAATCTATACTATGGCATTATAATGAGATTTTATACCACATTTAAGATCTCTCCCTCAATAGATTTGGATTTTATGTAGCTTCAAAAATAATTGTTCATTAAGTTGAGATTTAAGATGTCGGCATGGCATGCAGGTAACATCTATTCATGGAGGAGGCATTTGCATTGGAACTCGTCTTAATCACGTAGTAGCAGACGGAAACTCTTATTGGCATTTCATGCAATCATGGGCAGAGTGTTGCAGGGGAGCTCCCATTTCCAGATATCCTGAGCACAAAAGATACTTCTTTAAACTTTCCAACACCTCTGACAATGTAAATAATACTACTGCAACAGATAACGAATTTACTTTTGATGGAAGTAAACATGCACAGAGCAAAACAGATAAAGAAACACAGCAGTTGCAGTCCCAGATGCCAAGCCATGAAAATGAAAGCAGTGACACAAAACCCTTAAACTCTAACCAGATGTCAAAAAGTATTGAAGAAAGTGGAGCTGATGAGAAGGGTAACGAGACCAGAGATTTGATATGCAAAACATTTCATTTTAGTAAAGAGATGATTCAGAAGCAAAAAGCTCGGGCTGAGAAACATGGAAACCAAACGTTTAGCTCTTTTGTGGTCGTTGCAGCTCATTTTTGGAGATGCATGGTTAAAGCTCGAGAGATCCCAGATGAAGAACCTGTCTACTTTTTTGTGCTGGTTGACAGTAGAAATCGAGTAAATCCTCCCTTGTCTCCAGCTTATTTTGGCAACTGCATACAAATTGCAGCCTCCAATGCAACGGCTAGAGAACTGTTGAGCCAAACAGTGTCCTTTGCAAGTGGCCTTATAAAAGAAGCGGTGAATCGGTGCACAGAAAAAAATCTGATGAGTATGATAAACTGGGTGGAATCTAATGTGCATAGCATGGATGCTGAAATCAATTCTATCAGGGAGAGGTATATTGTGAACGTAGTTAGCTCTCCAAGGTTTCCTGTGTATGAGGTTGATTACGGGTGGGGGAAACCGCTGAATGTGCAGGCTGCAGCAATAGATGAAATAGGCGCCATGGTGCTATTTCCTGGCAGGGAGGGTGGCGGTACAATAGATATCACTACCTGTCTTCCTCTTTCTCAGATGGATGTTTTCCATTCCCTGTTCATGGAAGATATCAATTCACTGCAACCGGATGAATGAACATAGGATCTCTATTCTTTCCTTCAATTCAATGTTGTGGGCTTCTGTTTTGAATGTTATTCTATACAATAAACTTCTTAGACACATTAGTCCTGGTCAGTTACAAATGAAACATCTACATGCCAAACTAAATCAATTAAGCCTATTTAAAACAGCCTACTGCATGATAACTGGATTGCAAGAAAAGCATCTACACTAATATATAACAGTTGCTGTAGAGCATTAAAATAAATGAATAAATTAAAAGTCTACATATGGTATGTACTATGTAGATACAGATTTGATATAAATGGCAGCTAAGTTGCCCACAGCAATGATGTATACAGTGTATTAGCTACAGAAAATATCATCTAAAATTTGTTCTCCGACCCATGGGTCCAAGAGGGTATCCTGAGAATATAACAAAAACATTCTACTCTATAAAATTTGTTTTAGAGGTGTCTTCCAGTTTCAACTGCACACATAATGGGACTGATAAACAGTTGAAACGACTGGACACAAAACATCAAGGCATTTCAATTAGGTGCACTGGCTATAAGCCCACACCAGAAGTACAAACTGTAGGCTCTCCCAGGCAAAGGTTTAACTTGTATTCAGTGGTGAGAGGCCAAATTGGGTTAAGTTTTGGAGTCAGCTTCACTCCTAGATCAGCTTCGACGTGGAACGTGAACAGCTCAAATTCAAGGAACAGATCCATTCCCTTTGGAAAATAAACAGATATATTTAGGTCTGCAATTTGGTTACCAGATAAGTTCACAATACATACGTTTTAAAAATCATGTGTTGTACCAATCTGAATGTCAGGAGCATCCAGTTATATCAATCCAGGAATATGGCTCTTGAAACTCTCAAGACCCCAGGGTCTCTTCCTCTAATCATCTTAAGATATATAATTCAAAAGAGTTTATACAGCACACAACAAAAGAGCATTACACAGTAGTGTCCAGTATTTGTTTAGAATCCACTCATATTATTTGCAAACACCTAGAAGGCTACAAGTACGAGTTCTCACCACAGGATAAACCAGACTCCGATGTGCCATACCTGCAGTTATTGGAATTGTGCTTCATTTGCAGGAATAACTAACAAATATCTCCACAAGAGACCAATTAAAACCAATTGTTACTAACATTTTGCAGCGACATATCATCCACCATAGAATCCAAGAGTGAATTTGATGCCCACATTCCATTCAATCATCAGGAAAAGCATAGAAAACTTACTGACACTACGATAAAAATATGCAACAGCGTGATGAAGGGGTTCTCTCATAAAAGATACACCATATGATTGTCCCAAACCTGTCAATCAAATAATTGTCTATGTGGCTTCGTAGTGCACATTCACACACAAACTGTCTACGAAACACCCAACTCCTTCCAATCTATAATTACCATACCATGTTCAAACAGTTGGGATAGTTCAAAAGGGGAAAAATGTTCGGAAGTTCAGAATTTTTCAAAAGATTGGGTTTGATTCAGTTTAAAAAATTTATAAATATAAAATATACATAAGTAATAAATATTATACATTTATGATGATATTTGAAAAGAAAAGCCAAGACATGTAATAATGAATAAATAATTATCTACAAAGTTTTTCCTTTACGTGCTTAGGTATTAGTGTTTCTTGTTTCACTTTTGTTGCGTTGAAGTTCTTTTAATTTAAACGTTTTAAGTTTTTAAATTAAAAAAGAAAAAATAATGTTAGACAGAACTTGTTTGGTAAGTTCGGTCAGCCAAATTTTCACTAAATTTGTAAGAACATGGAAACTATGATAATTACATGCTTGCACATCAGAAGTGTGATCCCACTTTTCTGAAGATATTCTTCTATTCTTGGATATAAGAATTCTACATGTCGGTGTGCCAGAGCATGGTCAAGATTTTCTACTTTAAATTTGCAGTTGAAACTCTGAGGTGATGAATGAAGAAAGCAATCTCCACATTTGCAGTTGAAACTCTGAGGTGATGAATGTAGAAAGCAATCTCCACTATTGCAAATTGGACTCCAGGACAAAGACTTTCCTCCAGAAATTGTTAATTGTTACGTTCTTAGCAATAAGCATGTCCCATCTCCAAGGATTGAGTTTTAAGGCAGCTTTGTAAAGAGCATGTAAAGAGATCGCTTTGTCGTGATTTAAGGCCTCTTTGATCACAACGTTGGAGTGAATGACATTTTCTTGTAATAGTAATTACTCGAAACTTTTCCCATTTGCTTTGTGCCTGCTATCATTTCATGCTTTGCCTACAACTGCTGTAACGTCAGTTGTGAATTGCCAAGCAAGTGAATGGTCACTGCAGCGGTAAATAGGCCCAACAAGTAAATGATCTTAAAAGAAGGCCTCCCAAGCTATTGTTTTTCCTGAATATATCAAGTATCCTGAATGCTTATCACTTTGCTTCCTTCTTTGACCTTTCTTACACTATCATTTCCACTTCTAATAGAATTGTTACCCTACCCTGCAATGCCAATTCTCAAGGTGTTTTTGGGATACATGATGGCACTGATACAAGCCACTTCGGAAAAGTAAAGAGGTCATTCAAGATATTCTTGTCATTGGGTTCTCAGGTATCAAGCTCAGCATTTACTTTACCACAACATTGAATGTAAACTTCCTGACTTCTTCACAAAAATATAATTGTATGCCAGTCCATCAATGAATCCAGGACAAGTAGCTCTCTTTTCTCCATATCCACACGAAAATCATACCTGGACTTGATAATCTCTATGAACACTGAACACTACAACTACAAAGTAATAAGAGTTACACAGGACACAGAATATAGACCTTTCATTTACTGCTTCAAAATAATAGATTCTCATTCTGTGGTCCAAAAAAAAGTGCTTGGGTGGTGCAAAGAGATGGACATTGAAATTGTATTATATCTCCCAAGCCCAAAATCCATATATCTGTTAATCAAGGAGTTGTCTCTGCATTCTAGCCCAAGAAAGGCAGGGTCTTTGTAACCATGGTATTTCTTGTACAATTAGCACTCTTTTCAACATTTCTGGTTTAGTACAGAATTAACCGCTAAACACCTCTAAAAACCCCAACCAAACCGTAAGAACTTGATAGGTGCACTCGCTCAACTTGAGTGAAAAGGTTTAACTTATTATATGAAAGCGGTGACAAAGGAATTGTTGGTGACGACCTTGATTGTCTGATTATTTCTAATTAATACATCCACAATCAAAGCAACCACAATGGGAAGCCCTGGTAATTTTAAGGCAAAACAACCTCTGGATCAGGTTGGCTCCCCAATTTTAAGGCTATTTAAAATTGTTTGGGGGTGAAAAGGGTGTGAGAAGTGATGAAACAGAATAAAGATGGTGCAATGTGGCAAATTAGTATGATCTAATGGACTAATACATCTTAAGAGGAAAAGAGACACAGAACAATTGCAAGAGGTAAGAAAGTTAACACTGCTAAATAATTCAAACCATTCACACATAATTCTAGAAAAAAAACACAAAATCACTGTTAAGTGTTTTATAAGAAACACGGTTACATTTAGCTCTGAAATAAACTAACATTAAAAACAGAGAAACAAAAGCTAAGGTTATAATTCAAGGTGAAAAAATCCCAAAAATTCTACGGCAAAAAAATTCGCTTTGCAAAGCTTGAAGATCAATATATACATCCTAGCTGATGTCAATGGGATAAAAGAGTAAGATGTTGGAATATGTGCACAAGGAAGAAATAAAGAGAAGGTGGATTGCACATTCTGGAGATTGTGTGTTTGTCATTTTATTATGGAAAAGATAGTTACACTTACAATGCGGTTGATGGTTACAACCGATTATTAGTTAAAGTGTAACTGATAACTAAGTAAAACCTTATATTATAATACCCCCTCTTAAGGCTTACCCTAAAGCAAAAACAAACATTCTAACAAAACTAGAACCAAACAGAACTACATAATCTTCAAAGGCTTTCACTTTGAAAGTAGTGCTTTGACTAGGTAAGGCTCCATCAAGCTGCTTCATGACCTTCGTAAAGGTGTAGCTCCTAAATTGAATTCCTAAGTTCCCGGATTCCACCTTCCCGAACTCCTGAATCACAAATCTCCCGAATTATTAGACAACTATCCATAATGACCCATCCATAAGCTCCATCAAGTTGTCTCATGACCCTCAATGAGGGTATAATTCCCAAGATCCAGTCTCCCAAACTATTTGAGCAAGCATCCATACTAAGGATTTCACCTCCCCAAACTCCCAAATTATAAATCTCCTCAATTATTGGACAACCATCCATAATGAGCCATCCACAAGCTCCATCAAGTTAACTCATAACCCGCGTGAGGGTATAATTCCCAAGATCCACAGACCCCCAAACTATCTGAGCAATGATTCAATACCGAGCTTCATCTACCCTGTATCCTTTCCTACTTTCAAAGTTTAGAACAACTTTATATTATGTATTTGTCATTGTCCTCACTACCTTCTACATCTGGTGGATCTTCAATCATCGTTGTATTGGTTGCATTTGATATGCCTTTACCCTTGAGCACATCATTGGCTCAAACACGAAAATCCCACACTGTGTGACCTCTTTTCTTACAACGACAACATTCAATCTCTCGTTTATCTTCATCTAACAATCTATGAAAATTTCTGGTTCTGGAATAAAATGCACTTTCTTGTTGAGATTCACCTTTTCTCTTTCTTCGCTTGTCTCGCTCTGATACCAATGTTGGAAGACATGCACAAGGAAGAAATAAAGAGAAGGCAGATTGCACGCTTTGGAGATTGTGTGTCCATCATTTTATCATGCAAAAGATTGATTACAAAGCGATTGATGGTTACATCGATAACTAAGTAAAGCCTTATATTCTAATATAACACATGCATAAATTTGCACTCTGCAGCTTTACAAAAAGGGAGACATGTGCATACCATAAAACCAAACTTATCCTATCAAAAGCCAAATGATCATCCCAAGCTTCCTTTAACATTCCAAGATGGTCTTTCCCACAACTGCTTCCGTAATTCATGCCCCAAAATCCACTGTGAAGTGGATGATGTCTGTTATAGTCATCATACTTGGGTGTTAAACGCTAGAAGAGATAATCATATGGGTCATTCACATGTTACTTTGTTCCTTGCAGCATCCCTTTGTTATGAGATTGACATCTCATCCATTAGAAACTTGAACAGAGATCGCAATCAAGGAAAAATTCCCACTTTTGATCTAGATCAAGCATCTACCGGTGCCAGTTACATATCTAGATCCTTGCCTCTATCTTAACTTGGAGGAGCCCTCCCACCTCCATATTGGGCTTTTAGCTGGGGGGTGGTTAGGAATCTGGCAAGTCTCAAAGTCACCTCAAATGAGTGATCCATTGTCACATGACATTGGAAATGAATATAGGTTACAACATCCATCTTTTATTACGTTCAAGAACCTAGCCCCATGCATTACTTTAAGGTGAACAATTGCAGAGGTGGGGGAAGTTCATAGAGGTGTCAGACCTCCTTTCCATGTTAGTTTGCACTTTGTAAATGTTATCCACCTAGTGTCAAAATTAGATGATCGTTGGATCTTCAAGCACCAAGCACTTTTCACTTGTAACATCAGGTCACTAGGGTCGGACCATTTCTCTTTTGCCAAGATTGATGACAAGAGGAACCAAAGTTCTGACATTCCTTTAGAATATTCCAAACATCAAATCCTGCGTCAAGTGGCACAGTTATTTAATTGTGGCCATTAGACCTCACTTGTATGGGCATGACTAACCTCCAGATTTTGGCATCATGAGAAGACTCGCAGTTTGGTATATTCAAGGTCAATGGCCTACAAGGCCAGATGGATCTAACCTTGGATAATAAATGCAGCTTTGCACTGGTAAACCAGGTTTGCAATCCATTATGTAAATTGATTGAGGGGACCCCCCGGCATTTGCATTTGAAGAAGAGCAAGGAAAATTTGTCATTTCCCAGCCTTCAAGGTTCTGATTTTCAAAACCAAAAGACAAAGCCTCTTAAACTCTGCTCTGAAAGCTAGTGTTTGAACAATTCAAAAATTGAAAAACAGAAAGAATAAGGAAGAGAAAAGGATAATCATTGTACAAACCTTGTAATGATAGAGATAAGAAACCGATTGGGACAGAAGCGATGAGGAATTACTTCTACAATATTGAAGAAATTATATAACATCAGTAATGAATCAATGACCATGTATATGGTGATAGAACCCTCAGGAAGAAAGTGAAAGAGAGGAGAAACAATGAAAAGATGGAAAACACGATTGTGGAGTATCAATAAAGAAGTTTCTTGTAGGTAAAGGAAAGAGACGTGGGGAAGTGGGCTTTTGGTTTATTATTTGTGGAGAGGAGGTGGATACGTGTTATTGGCAGAGAATTGCAAGAGGTATTGTAGGCACACATCTAAAATAATTCATTTGATCGAGGAAGTTGGCGAAGCACGACCATTTTTTCGCAATAATTGAAATTGGCTTCAACATTTTGATTGTTTGGAAGCAAATGGTGAAAATAGACTTTGTTTTTCCTGATCTGGACATAAGAAATGCTAGACATCTTTGAGCAACATTTGATCGAGAAATTTGGTAAAGCATGGAGTGAAAGAAAGTTCATTTTTCCCAATCATTGAAATGGGTTTCAACATTTTGAATGTGGAGAAGAATATGGCAAAAAGAGACTTGTGATGGATTCAAATCTTGTGGGTGGAAGATTGTTGGTAAAGAGATAGACGTCTAGAACCTTCTCGAAAGGGTCAGTCCATATGTACACATTTTGTATACATATGTACGGTACAACATTTGTAACTACAACATGTGATAAAAATACACCTGCAATTACTTTGTGAAGGATATTTTTGCAACAATAACATCTGGGTATAATCCCCTTACAAGTATTCTTGGATGGGTTTGCATAATCCGGTCCAAAGCTTGTCTTTGTACATATTGGGAATATGATGGAAAAAATGCAGATTTGGGTTTCGCACCAGTGAATTACATTTTTGTAGTGTTCACAAGTGTTCATACCCTGTCTAAAACACCCATTTTAGTGTTACATGCACCAAGCACAAGTTTTGACATTTAAAAGTTTCCAAGGCCTTTTCAACAACCCCATTTTTGTGAATATACTAAAATCATTGCATTTCATGAGATGACATTTTTCAAAGGCCTTTCGTCAAATAGTTGACATGGCTGGTGTATGTGGTTGGTCAGGTTGGGTGCTAGTTTGACAGAGTGGGTGGGTCATGGTTGTCACCGGATAAGGCTCCAAGGCCTTTTCAACGGACCCATTTTTCGCATATCTTACGTGGGCTTAAACCAATTAGGTTAGGCACATGTCAATTGATTTTTTTGAAACATAATTATGCTTCATGAGGTTTCTCGTTTATGTCTATGTCTTCTTGTAGGCCTAGGTTTCCAGGATAAAGGTCACTTGAAAAGGTCATAGGGAAAAAATGTGGAAAAAATGTCCCTGACAACCTGTATTTTAAAATACATTTCTAATTTGTCCTCATGTTTTGGTGAGCATGAATATTTTATATACATGTCCACATGAGCATTAACAACTATAAAATTTGACCAAAATATACTTCCCATTATATTTTGATGGATATCCATACCCTATTCTAAAACTCCCATTTTAGGACGAATTGGGAGTGGGTTGGGAGTATGCTGACAAAGGTTGTGGAGTCTGTCTTTACACCTACCATCTATGCATTTACTAGTTTCAAAGGCCTTTTCAATGAAACCATTTTGTGCATATCATGCATTCATTGTAGTCCACAAAACTACATCTCGTTGAGGCATTTTCTTAAATAGTTCACATGCCTTGTGTATGGTGCCAAATTTTGTGTACATGTCTATCAAAAACATATTTCCATTATGGTTTGATGAATGTTGATGTCCTGATCCAAAGCTTGCATTTTGACACATATGGAAGGATCCTGACAAAAATTGTGATTGTTTTTTCCAAATAGTTTCCAAAGCCTTTTCAACAAACCCATTTTGTGCAAATTCTGTGAGGAGTTTGTTTTTGTCCAACTCTTTATAGACAACAGGCGGGCATGAGTTATATAGTAAGTTGTAACCCTTTTTACACCCACACACCTTATATCAATCCATGAGATGTAATGGAAATGTAGACTCGAAATGGGCGAAGATTTTTTTTTCAAATCTACTGCTACTAACCGAAGCATTGATGAAGTAAAATTATACAATTCCAAATAAGTAAGAAAAACACAATGTATGATTTCCCTTGTTGCAATCCATTGAACAATTCGCGTGCCATGTGTATGCTTCTAAGAACCAATGTGGCAACTTCATTCACATGTCATGTGTATGCTTCTAAGATCCAAAGTGGCAACTTCAATGTAACAAATACTACCTCGAGACAGTCTTCTCTCGTTGTATCACATGAAGTCCACTCCATAATACGTGTTGCAATGGTTTCACTCTACCCAAACCATGTTATACATGTGAATTGAGTGCATGTTTCTCCACCAAATATTGCAAAAGCTAACCGATAAATTTTCTCTACATCGTTTACAAAATCATTGGAATAAAATATTGTGAATGCCCCACGAGCCCACATACCCATGAGACCACCATAAGATTTAATCATAATTTGATGATATCACTTAGAGCTTCCTGAAAAAATCCTGCTCTGGCAAGAATGTCAACCATTTCACATTACACACCCATACCAGCTATCCTTATAAAATGATAGCACATGCCCATCCTCTCAAAATGTTCCCTCATTTGCATTCTTATCTAATGACACATTGTATCCACAACAATAATCTACAATCCATTCCCCATCCCACTGCCAATCTCATTCTCACTCTCGCAACCTTATACAAAGAGGGCGAGTTAAAGGAGGCACTGCACCTTTGATATTCATATGAGACATGGAACTAACAACTATGCTATAAGAAACCATGATGGATGTACATATATAAAATGTTTTAAACCTCTCATAGTGGCGAATGGGATGCTAGTGCAATAAGGCAAGGAGGTGCAATTGCCACTACGGATGGAGAAGGTTGGAACACAAGCACACTTCCATCACATCACTAAAATGATATCCACGCCAATCTCACTCTCACAACATTATGGGGGTGGTTGGTTGGACTCCTACCACAAGTCTGACAAAATCCGCAGCCCACTATGATTTAATGGAGTCCATAACCGGTTCAAGGATCCCTTTTTGACTATCGTGCACGAAACAGAGGGTACATTTCTTACGCCCATTTAGTCCAACAGTTTACATTAATAACGTATAATCCCAGATCTTGCATACATAGTCAACTAAATAAGGCTATATGCCTTCGGTCTATTTTTTGTTAATTTGAGATTGACGTCCATGACCATGCTTGAGTTAACCCATGTTGTGTAGCTCCATTACAGGATGGAGTAAAACTGAGGATCTTATAGTTCATTGAAGGGTTGAAAACCTTAGTTGAGATCTTAATTACCTGAAGGGTTAGGCACCAACATAGGGGTTACAATTTGAGGCCACCTGCGAGTCCAACATTTTTTGTGTGACAGTAATTTTTTAAAATTGCCCTTCAAAATTATACAAATTTGTTTTTTTCATACTAACTATTTTATATGTTATCTAATTATTTGAAATATAGATTAATATAATTTACATATAAATATATATATAAATGACAGTCACATTTTAAGTTTGCAAGTCGGGTGTGAAAATTATTTAAAATACCTGTTGTAAGTATTTTATGGCTAATATCATGAAAAATGTCTACACAGCCATCACATTTTACCCCTAGTTTAAATGATGCCTAAATTTAGAGCGAGCAAATAGAAGTGAAGCAGAATGCAGGGACCACTTCAAATGAGGTATTATTAATATTTCTTGTAAGGTGTAGGACAGATTACCCTCCATCTCTATATTACCACACATTTCCATCTATAAATTTTTTTTCTTGTTTGAATAGTATATAGAACGTTTAGAAGAGTTCAATATCATCGAAGAAAAACATCTGCAATACCCTGCTGACCCATCCCTCATTGACAATACTTTCTAAATTTATTTTCGAAAGTCTACGCCTAATAATCTACTAAATGATGACATCATAAAACCCGAATTTAAATTAAAACTATCTAAATAAATATTTCACCGAAGGCATCTTATCATGCAGACAAACTCGATGACGACGTCATCGTGCTTCCCTTGCTTGTCACATGTCTGTCACTTATGCACTGCCGGCACAAAACCTCCCCACCACTTCTCTATGTTTCCTGAATCATCGACATAATGAACTATTTCCACTGTATTTAGGATTGGATTGGATCACTCCCCCTCCAAAATGTGTAAAAAATTGGCATGCATGGAAAGGATGTCAAATTACATAAATAGATCAATTACGCTGATTCAATGGGTGAAATGAAAAATTTTCCTCAGCCTCGCCCACTCTCTTGGTGCCCAAATGCTTTCTTAGCTTAAAGAAAATGCATACGGGTTCTTGGGATCAATCAATTCCTTCATCTTCCCGCTCTCAATGAAAATGTGCAGTCTAGGCAGCGGTCCCATGTGGGGGGCAATGCAAATGTTTTTAGCAGGTGCTGCAGAGTAAAAATAGGAGAAATTTGCAGCGTAGCGGTCCTATGGAATGCAAAGTTTTTAGCAGGTGCTGCAGAGAAAAAATAGGAGCAATTAGCAGTGCAGCGGTCCCATGGAATGCATTTTTAGCAATCTGAGCGCCAGGGGAAGAGATCTGGATTTTCCATACAGGTCCGACATAGCATCTTATAAACAATAGCATTGATTGATCTCAGAAATCAGAGATTTATTGAGACCCCTGGCTGTTACAGATCTAGCTACACCAGCCAGCTATGAATCCAGTTTGATATCACTTGATCTGATGTGCAATTTTCTGTGAAGCAAGATGAAATTTGTGGTTGGTAGAAATGGCAAAAAATTCAAATAATCATTGATCTCTATGCAACGAATATTGGCTTGGAGAAATAAAAGGTGCCCAAAAAACTTTAGAGAGAAAAACTCGATGAAATATTAGGCATTCCCCTAGTTGACATAAAAACCTTGAAAGATCTTGTTTGACTATGTGCAACATGATTCAACAGGGATAAAAATATTTAAGAAGCACCAAAATGTCTTGGACCCAAAAATTGTATGCTAAGATAGTTCAATGTTACTTGAATTTTTGTGTAGATTGTAGAAAAATTGAAGACACTTCATTTTTTAGTTGTCAGATAAATGTAGGTTACTTTTGTGTAAATTGATTTGAAACTTTACAGCTAGCGATTTGTATTACCTGTAAATGCTCTTTAGACTGCCTTATTTGAAACTTCTGGGTTCTTCTATCAGAAGGGCATCTTTGTTGAAAGTATGGATCTGTACAGATATTATTGAAAAACTAAGCAAGTGGATTGCAAGGGACATTTTATTATTTGTTTCACCTGTCAAATACGGATCCCAATTATAGATTGTCTTTAAGTTGCAATCTATAGTGTAATGTAGCAATGTATGTCTCCTAATTGATTATGGAAAATTTGAAGATTTGCAGTGCTAGATCAAATAACCTAAGATAAGTAGATGTAGAACGGAGAATTATTTTGTGAGTTAATGCAATATTTCAATCAAGGGCATCCATCAAATTGAATTTAACACCCACTAATCAGATTTTCATTCGATATCTACACCCATTTGTATTTGAGATGTTTGTTAAACCTGCAATTTTGAGCCTTCAAATGACCGATGAATAGATTGTATTCTGAGGATGGGATGAACTGTAGTACATGAGGTGGCTAAAATTTTAAATCTCAATTTGAACTAAGAAATTAGGCTTTGTTACCATGCATTCATGGTATTTGATTTAAGGACCAAAAAAAAGTGTCTGGGAGAACATTTCCTATTTCATGAGAGCCATGTTCATTTCCACATGGGTTTAGTTTGGGATGTTTATGTTCTGATATCAGCTTACAAATATCATAATGTCAATCTCAAGAAAGGAGAAATGACTTAGAATAAATACATGAGCAAGAGAGGTGGGTCTGGAATCTGAACTTAACCGTGCATAGTAATTCAAATTTTGTTAGACAACTAGTCCTGTTGGAGGCAACTGTAAATTGCAATATTTCTTTCTATACAAATAAATTTCCATTTTGTTAGGTATCTGCTTTCTCATAATCAGTCACATTTCTCAAAAAGTGATAGAGACCTTATATGTTTTTAAAAACTATATATATATAGCAGCAGGATTCCATGAAAGAACAAGGAAGAAATAATCTCCCTGATACTATATGTTTTGTAAAACTATATATATATATAGCATCTTTAGCAAATTAAACAATCATGTGCCTAAATCTTTAGCAACCATGAGCCAATATGAAGAAGCTCCCAAACAAAGATAATTACAATTTGATTAGAACAAGCAGGTATTTCTTCTTTATTGTAGAAACAAAAGAACTTTCATGCCCTAGAATATGGTCTCTAGTCAACTTAAGATACACATTTAAGATGACAAATATCAAAATGACTGTACCAGCAATAACCTTAACTACACCCTCTATTCGTTTTGAGGTTCATGACAACCAAATAATTATTAATCTAGGCTTCACACATATTATTGCAGAAGAATATTTTAAATATGAAACACACAACTAATTTACCAAAGCATTAAAAAATCTACACCTTTTAATGGGAAAATTGGTTTTGGATTGACAGTGTTACCTTCTACAAATTTGATCAAAAAAATTGCCAAAAAAAAATTGTGTTGAACCTTTACAATTATGCTCATCAGAAGCACACAACAAAAATTTGTTTACTACCCAAATATATATGAAGATTCTCTAACATAGATGAGCTACAAACACATCAACTATGCATCTGATTCAGTTATGTCATTCCTTCCATTGACAAATTCCATTAAAGCCACTCGAGCTTGTGTTGCAACAGGATCACCTAGAACCTCTTCAATGTTTGGCACATTGTATTCATTCTCATCGACGTCAATTGGATCAACGCAGCCCTCATCAAATGCCAACAACATATTATGTAAAATGCAACATACCAGAATAGTTTTTGGTAGCATTTTCAGATTAGGTTGACATATCATGGAGTGCAAAATTCGCCACGTACTCTTTAGCCTTCCAAATGCACACTCAACAACAATACGTGTCGAAGACAACTTGAAGTTAAATTCTCTTTTCTCATTTGTTAGAGCGCCTGAAAATGGCGTGATTAACCATGGTAGTAGTGGGTAGCCTCCATCACCAATAATATACTCTCTCATGTGTGTCAAACCAAGGGAAACTGAGCGACCATTTAACCTCTCACCACCTTCACATAATTTGTAAAAAGAAGAATTCCGCAACAATCTGGAATCATTAACAGAACCAGGCCACCCAGCGAATACATCCATGAAACGCATATTACTATCAACAATGACTTGGACAGACATGCTGTAGTTGTGATCTCTGTCATACCAATCCGAAGAGCACTCGTTAGGTGGAAGTTGAAATTCAATATGTGTTACATCTATAGCCCCACAACAATTTGGAAAGCCTCGTTTCTGGCGAAAACCTTCTTTTACATGCTCAATTTCATAATTATCCTTTGGCCATTGGACATGACTACGAAAACGAATATGCATGGCATTAATAAACTTATTTACAACTCTCACCACTGTTGACTTTCCACAACCAAAAAGTTCACTAATATTAATCATTGCCATCCTAGAAGCTAATCGTAAAACCGCGATAGCCACTTGTTTCTCCACTGGAAACACCCTACCCTTTATTGAATTTGCCAATGAAAATGGTATGTCACCTTGACTAAGGTCTTCACGCAAGGAGTCACACAAAGATTCAAATAATGCATATGGCAACCTAAAAATGCTGCGAAAACGTTCATCATCATATCTAACTTTAAAAATGTAGTGGTTCCACCAATGCAATGAACGTGGTTTGACATACCATTCGCCTTGATTTCTCACTCCCCATTGCAAATTTGATAATTCTGTTTCAAGGATCATGTTTTCTTGTTGAGAAGTGATGGCATAGAGCTCTACATTCATGTCATCCTCACTTTCAACATTTGAACACGCTACACTTTTAGAGTTGAATGTATTTTATGCTTCTTTGATACATGCCACATACTAGTTGAATCTTGTAGATCAACCCAAATTTGCAATGCTAATTGAACAATTGTAGATGCACATGCTAAGAGGACTTTTATTGCTTCTCTTGAATTATTATTCATTTAAGATAACTTTATTCGAAGATCTGGAATGTATGAAACAGAAAGTGATCCCTACAAAAAAAACAACATGGCCACAATTAAATGTTAGATTAGTATCAATGTCAAGATCAAAACAGTCTAGGAAATAACAATGTTATAAAACATGGCATAAAATTCTTATGGTCAATTTAAACTTTCACAATATTAGAAAAACTAGATGTTGCTCAATAGATATCCTATCATAGAAATTTAATATTTTGCACAAGTTCTTGTCAATAAACCTGATTCTTTTCAATCTTAAAAATAAATTTAGTTTTATAACTAGCACTAATGAAACTCCAAATAATCACTTTCATAGAATATCATAGAAGTGGGTGTGGTGGTGGCCAAGAGGGTGTTAGCATAATGTCTTTCATTGAAGAAGCTAAGTGCTCCTTCAGCCAATTGTCTCAACTCACAAAATCAATAAAGGAAAGACTAAATTGCTCCTATGAATGGGATGTGGGTAAAGACTGGAAGCCATGGCGAAAAGGAAACAAAAGAATGAGACCTAAAAACATCAAATACATGCTCAGCTTTGGGATCATAAACTAAACAGTGATAATGGAAGCAGGTCAATATCTCATTTGGTGCGCATTCATTAAAGTCTATATTTCTGCTCAAGAAAATCCTCCATAAACTGCAGGAACATATCCAAATCTACTGATCTAGATAACATTATAGAAATCTTCCTGACCTACATAACAACTTAAAGTACAAAATATTCTAAATCAATATTTATAGTGATGCATATTAGGAAAAACCTTGTTTCCATACTTTACTATTTACTTCTAAGAACAATGCAAAATAAGTGACTATAAGGTATTGTTGAATCAAAATCTCATAGATTAGTATGCTGAAAGGTTTGCCTCATCAATTTTCTCTTAATTAAGATTCCATTATGCTAACCTAAAAGTCAAATAAAAAGATGCATGAGTGAAAGATATGGGACATTCTTTAATGGTGATAACAGTTGCAATAGAAATTCATTTTGCTTTTTAAAACTACCTAAAACATGGATCCTAGGTCAAGATAGCTCAACATAGCAGAGCATATTTGAATGCATATACTTGTAGATATATTATTCCAGATATTACAGGTGATAAACTTCATCTTAGTTCAGCGAATTGTGTAGGGAAGCATTCTGAATACACATTAGATTGTTTGCCATGTCACTTGGTGAATAACATATAGATGAACTCCAGAACCATTCAAGGTTGAGAAGATAGAACACCTGACAATCATGTGCTTTTGTGAAAAACAGCAATACCAAGATATTTGATAATTTCAAAGTTAATAAACATCAATTTCATTTGTATACCAAATAATAGCTGTATACCATCATGTTGTAGAAAATCTGATCAAAGATAAATAATGATCTATGGTATTTTTGTGAAATTGTTGCTTATATTAATCTGCAATGTGCTTAGCTCAGTTATCTTGCAGTCTTGTTAAATTATGCTTGGTAAAGATAATCAAAATCAAATATTTGGCATACAAAGAATGAAATAGGTCAAAGAAAAATGCCAATTTGGAATAAGACTAGTTGAATGTTTGAAGCAGAAAATTGAAACTTTAAATCCAATATCTTTGAAGTGTGGATTATTTTGGACTTTTGCTAACAAATTTCACAAACTGTCCTCTTGGCTATAATTATAGCAAATCATCTTGGACATATTAAATGGTCAAAGAATCCTCTTGAGAATATGTCTTTATGATAAGAATGAAAGTAAAAAGTGTACAAAAGAAGAATATCTGATAATTGTGGACTGCTCTCATACATATCTGAAATTAACATGACAATGTTTAAACAGAATCATCAACTTTACAAATAGCAATGGACAAGATGTGGAAATACTTTCTGATAGTGGATGCTGTTTAATCTGTTTTAACAATGGACTAGACTCCACAATCATAAAGAAATATACATAAGACTGATCAAGTCACAGTAATGGCATATCTCTTGGACTATTATGGAATCCATATATGGTAAAACTGATTAGTAAATAGTGCACAACCCAAGAAGATATATAAACTTGATAACTTGGACTGCTCTCATACATTATTCAAATTCAACATGACAATGTTTGGAAACAAGAACGAAACTTGATAATATTTGTAAACTTGAACAATCTTGACAACTTTGGAAACTTTGGTCTTTGGACCTTTGGTCATAGTGACCTTTATTTTAATACAAAATGTCATACAAAAAGATGATTGGCTACAAAAATATTGGCTACATTATACCTAACCTAAGTAGTGAATCATACAAATCATTTATCATTACTAAATGATTCGCTAATCTTCAACATGGCCTGCCCAATAGAATTTAGAGCTGAAACCAAATTCAATTGGACATTTATCTTTTGCTCTTCAATTTTGATCATCTTCTCTTCATTCAAATCATCCCTTTGCATGCGTTGTTCAATGAGAGTACAATCTTTTGCATGTTGTTGTTCAACTAGAGCACAATCTTTTTCATGACACTTCATTCACCCCTCCTTTGCAATTTGTAGAGTAGAAATAACCAACCTATTGTTTTCAACAATAGTGTTTTTGATATCTGATGTTTTAAGTGATGTTTTTCTCTTTTTCCTATGGATTGACTTCCACACGCTGCTTTGGGCGTTTCAGATTCATTGGATGGATCATTTTCATTTGGAGCAGAAGAATCACTATAATTTGCATGGTTTGTCTCAGAAGTGTCAATGGTAATATTCCCAGGATTGATACCTCGATCCTGTCCAAAGTTTAGCTCCATTGCATCAAAAAGTTCTTCAGAGAATTTTGCAGGAAGCTTCTTCTCAGTTCTTTCTCGGGTTGTCATAGTCCAGTAACTATTATGGCCAGATGGAATGTTTTTTTTCATAATCTCTAATCCTTTTATAATCAGGTTGAAGATGTTCCCATCGATCACGACATTGGTTGACTGTGCGAACAACACCATGACTGGCACAATAATTTTGCACAATTTTCCATTTTTCTGTAGATGATATGGCTTTACTCCTTGGACCACCATTGAAGAGAGTGTCTCTCTCATTTCGTTTAGCTTCAATTAGAACAAGAGTGTCTGTAGTGCTCCAACGGGTTCTACCCTTTTGTGGGGGAAGGACATTTGATTGGATTTTTAATATCTCTGCCTCTTTGGAAGTGATATCCCCCTGAGGTAAATGGGAATCATCAACATCCGTTGTAGAATGCTCTGGATAATTTATTCCATCACTAAAAATATTGCATGTAGGAGGACAAACAACTTCTGCATTGTGTTCTTGCGTACTTGGAATAAAATCAGGTATAGATGAATTAGTGAAGTAGAAATCATCATCTTGTATTTCATTATCATAAAGTAATTATGTATATCTTATAAAACCAGGCTTCATAGGAGTTGGGTGATACACATGTTTATCCATGGATATGATTTTTAAGCCCTGCGATAAAAAAAACAAACTCAAATTTTCATAACATATTTTTACTGATAAATCCTGTAAATAAAATTAAAAAAACACTTGCATCAAAGTCATAAAATATCACAGGTGTCTGTCATCTGCAATATATAGTTTGAGTTCTTAAGTCCCAAAACAAGTTAAGACTACTAATTTTTTGCCAATGTGAGATACTCAAATAAAGTAGTCCAACCATGATTCAAGAGCATACTTGACCGCGAAATTAAACACATGGTATATAAAGTTATCCCTCAAGAGGAGCTTTCAACTGACATTGCTCAGATAAAAAAAAAAGCAACAAACGTTGCATCAAGGGTAAAACAGTCTTCTTGGTCACAACAAATCTTTGTCATGGAACAGGTTTGGTAGATTCCAAAGGTGTTCCCACTTTTACAGGTCACGGTCAAGCCTCTCACTAGTAGGTGATGCCACAACATC
Organism: Taxus chinensis; assembly: GCA_019776745.2. Classification (NCBI taxonomy): domain Eukaryota; kingdom Viridiplantae; phylum Streptophyta; class Pinopsida; order Cupressales; family Taxaceae; genus Taxus; species Taxus chinensis. The sequence continues at coordinate 149,434 of JAHRHJ020003156.1, forward strand.
TACAAATGTTCAGACATTGTGTTTTCCCCTACAACCAACATTCACCTAAAGTGAATAAAAAACATTCTCATGTATTTTATACTTAAAAGCTTCTGCATCCATCGAATGGACCATCCCCCATACAAAACGCTTCAATAAAACAAAAAATAAAAGACGAAACTGTCAGAAAATCTAAAAGAATGTTGATCTAAAGGATTGACACAAGTGTGAACAGATGCAGCTAAGTGTTGCTGCAGTGACAAGAGAGACAATAATGAGACTTAATATTTTCATTACTGTTTTGTTGAGAATGAATGTAATAATATTTAATGAATTTAAATTTGTTGGAATTTTTGTATAACAAGCATTGCTGGGCTTTCTGCAGTGCAGACAGGGAACTTTTTGGGCCAGTTTCCTTAATGCACATTACCGCTGGAATGAGTGGCCTCTCTCTAGTTTCAGATGACATCACATGGGGTTGCACAACATTTTTGTTACAGTTTGGTAAACTTATATTCCCTGATAAACAACGTAGTGATCTTACTTAATGAGTCAAAACTCCTGTGATAAAAACAAATGCAACTGTCAACAAAAATATCATGATTCTACAATTTGCAGATCAATGTTTATCAATCATACATCAATTTTCCAATTTTAAATAATTTTTTCAATCATTCATCACTGTTTATATTGACAGGTACTTGATTCTGCAATTTCCAGATTTGTCAGAGCCCCTTGATGTGCAGCAAAGATCCTTGTTGCGGTGAGAATAAAAAAAAATGATGCAAACATATTAATAAATCCTCTGATGCGTTGAAACAAATTTGTGGAGGGAAACAGATTTGGAGGGAAGTATTTGGAGGGAAACATTCATGCAATAATTTGGTATCACCTGGCCAAAAAATGTGGAATGCAGGTTGTGGAAAGTTTCAGCCCCCCATCGAATTTGCATCGCTGAAACATTCTCTCCTATGCAGGTGCTGCTCCACATTTTCAGGGCTAGATTCCCTTTTATCCTATAGCTGTAACGGCAAATCCACATGGGACCACCTGGCTGCAGAAAAGGAATGCGGTTGCCCCCCACATGGGACCGCTCCCTAACACCGCCTTATTCTTATCATTTATGAACATATGATAAAATTGCTTCTTAGTGACAATTTTACCAAGAGACATCCTTGGAACTAGTGGGACCATATCATGTTGATTACAAATAACCTTGGACCGATAAGAGATCATTGCCAGCTTACTTTTGTTTTTTGTACAGTATCAATAGACTCAAACATGATTGAATAAGAGACGTATTTTCATAATGTTTCCACAAAAAGTTGAAGATGATTTTTGAACAACATCAACAGAGTCAAAGATGATTGAATTAGATTGTTTACTAATGTTTGCACAAGTTGATGGTAAGCCACACGCTATAAATGTAATTATCTTGAATATACAAATGTATAAGGTTGATTCTAATTTTTTGAACAATATCAATAGACTCAAAGTTGATTGAATAAGAGACTGTTTTAATAATGTTGCATAAAGGTTGATGCTAAGCCACACTATAATATAATCATCTTGAATATGCAAACATATATAGTAGGCAATTGCACATTTCAATAGGTATCAATTACCAAAGTAAAATACTGGAGGTGTTGCCGAATAAGAGCATAAGAGTTTAAAATTCTTTGATTGTATTATTAAAGAAAGAGAAGGAAATAATGAAGAAGGTCAAATTTTGATTTCTTGAGTCTGAATTATTGTGCAAGTACTATTCACTAATCAAATAAGAATTCACGTACCCATTTCAAACTTAGCCCAACTAAAAGTGAAGATTGACCATTCATATCAAGTTTTTTTTAGCAAGAAGATTTTTTATCCTGATCTAGCAGAGACCTAGTATTTATACAGGCCTTCTCAGAGGCTTCCGCAGTGTTCGGATGTCCCCTCAAACCCCATGTTTGAGCCTATAAGAGCTACCTCTGATTCAATGGGTGTCCCCACATTTAGGCTCTGGGAATACCAACCCAACCCAGCACAAATTACATCCAGCAGTTGAGATCTCCAAGGATCTCACCTGGTGAAAGCCACCTATAATCCATTCAGCCATATACACTTAAGTGTCCTGACAGATCGAGACCACTTTTGCAAAGTTGAACTCCCCCGTTTGCAGCAGGGACAATCAGGGGGCCACCTGGAGTGAGGAACCCTGAAAGTCACTTGCCCAACCATAGCATTGAGGGGTCGCCCTACAAAACTGCACTTGGCTCAAAGATTTTTTAGCAAGAAGATATCAACAACAAAAGCTGTACACCAAGAGAACCTTGGTATATGCTCGAGAGAAATTAGATTCCACCTAATAGATTTTATTCAGGCCTTGACCAACAACAATCTTGATGATCTTTAAGTTGTCATGTGCTTTTTAACTTCACCATTATTAGTTTCCTCGATAAGAATATAATCATTTGGTTTAAGCCAAGACTTTTTACAAAATCAAAATTTGAGCTCTCTGATCTTTCAATATGCTTAAAGCTTCCCCCCATTATTAGTTTCCTTGATAAAAATAGGAATCCTTTAGTATGAGACAAGAGTGACTGCTTCCACGATCAAATTTGCGCACTGATCTTTTTCAATATGCTTAGGATTCCCCTTTTAGAGTTCCTTGAAATTACTTGGCATTGTCTACATCATCATGCTCTTAAAATCTAGATGGAATTTTCCCTGTAAAGTGTTATCATTGTCAGATACCATACCAAGCTTAGGTATGAGCCTTCACCAATGACTAGCCACCATAGGTTTAGATCATGCACTACTTAGCTTCGAAAGGTTTTATTCATCTGAAACCAAAATACAAAATATTCTTCACTTCCGTCATGAAAAAGAATTAGATCTTACTATTTCTATTAACTTTAATACAGTATTTAATTGATCTTTACACCAAAGCCATCTGCAACCACTGTCAACTTCTCCAAAATACGATTTTAAAAATTAAATAATCTATTTGAGAAGAGCACTTTTTGGTTTTATAAGAGAGATTTCTTGTCAATTCCTGTTTGACCTTTGGAAATTAAAACTTGCCTGATATCAAATAGATGACAACACCATTTTCCAATTTAAAATCACTGAACATTCATATATTTTTGATTACCAATTACATCAATCTTCAAAATCTTGATTGCCAGAAAAAAATATGAAGTCTAAATTACAATCTAGGCCAAGCTTTGCAAACTCTTACAGTTTTACAAGCAAACCTCTTGTACCTTTACTCTCCTCCAAGGGAAAGAAGATTGTCAAGCAACAAAAACTATGCACTTGAGACCTACCCAGCTATACAAATCCTTTTCGGGGACTTAAACCTCAAATACATCGAAGCCTTTCAGCTCTCTGCCCTCTCAAGATCCTTAACCATTTGCCAGTGATCCAGAGTCAAGGTTTTCTCCCCAAAACTGAGAGACACCAAACGTGCCATGGTTAACCATCTGCAAGGTAGTTAATCCAAACTAGGAAATTCAGTTCAGTAAAACAACCATCACCCCCACCCATCCAAAAGTTCATGAGATTACAAAGCAATGAAACTGAAAATCTGGATGAGAGATCAAACCTGCTAAAGACCTCAGGACCAATAGACCTATCTTGTTGTCTAGCTGTTACCATGTCATTTTCAACTACCTGCAGGAAAGGACCACAACCAAACAACTTAAAACACAAAATCCATATTTGACCGAACCAGCTAAAAATTTAAACAACAAAATTCAGCATCAAAAGTTGGTAGAAAAGACCTGTTGTATGGCTGCCTCAATGGTGTGCTCATATGACTTCATTGTACTTAGGTAGAGTCGCCATTGTTGCTTGTCCAACTGACTTGCACTCAGAGGAGAAGAATCTGAAGTGGGTGTATATGGGACCACTATATCTGCTGGAAAAATATTGGACTTGCCATCTGAAAGTATAAGAACTTGAACATCAGTTGCCATGTCCATTGTGTAATATTCGAAATCATATGCCACCTGAAAAAGACATGAACAGGACTGTTAGCGACCATAGATAGGTTAGACTGTAAGATTTTCTCATCAAGAAAATAATACCTTTTGCCACTCCAATAAATTCCTGAAAATCTGAACATTTTGAACGCCGGTTGAATTTAAAGTACCAGCTTTCAACTGAGTTTCATCAATTGTTAAATGTGTTCCCGAAGCTAGCTGCAAAGCCCCAGTTGAAAGTCTGTACAATAACCACATAAAATCATGTGGATAACCAGAATCTTATGTTGCAAGAGAACAAAACAACATTCCCAACTTATCTTAGCATTTTGGGGTGGCTTCCTTCAATTGTAGAAGAAAAATGAATATCAAATAACATCATACAATGTGTCTCACACCTGTTTGTTTGGTAGTTTTTCTTTGGTGCGACTGAGGATCCATTGAGATATTCTATTGTAAGAGGAAGAAGATGCGAGCACGGAACCAGATCTTGAATTGCCTCGTTTAAATTTTTTATAAACAAATGCACATTTGAACCACGTTCAACCCTTGTCAAATTCATCGAGAACCTGCCAAGCGCAACAGGCTCAACTCTAGCATGTATCTGCAGCAGTACAGTAGAAGTGAACAAACATAAGGGTTAAAATCGCATGGTCAAATATAAGCACTCAAGTAACAACTGTCGGAACATGTTACCTAAAACCTAATGTTACACATAAACCAACAGCAAGCATGTGTTTAGATAGATAACTACATGCATCCAGCATTTCCAGCTAATGTTTTACCAGGTAAGTGAAATGACTAAGTCTGGTGTTCAAGAAATTTCTTCAACTGGGAGCCCAGAAAGTTGGTTTTTGGACATGATAGCAAACTCTATATTGCCTTATCATAAAGCTTCATCATAAAATTGCAGAATCCTTTGAAAACTTCCATTTATTAAATGAATATGGTTAAACTCAATATAGAATCATTAGCCAAAGAAATAAATACTAACATTTTTCTTCCTCTGCTGAGATCAATAATATTTTAGTATTCTTAATCTATGGAAACATAGCTGTCACTTGTCTTGTAGTACCAAACATCAAATACAAGTACATTGTTCCAGACACTATTCACAAAGTTCTACGTGTATTGAAAAAGAATTTGTCCAGATAGATGATATAACAGTAATACACTCTAAAAACTATATTTTGGAAGATGTAATAAGTGGAATATCAATAAGTCTTGCAAAATACAGTACTTTTTAAAAATAAATACCTGTGAGAGAATATGTAGCAGAAAATACTGTGCAGCGAGGTCATCTCCTCCAAAGACAGCTTTAAGACTTTGCAATAAGGACTCTCTGAGCTCCTTTAATTGAAGTGTGAAATGCACCTGCATTAGACACTAAAATATTCAGCAATCATGCCATCAACCAAGACAGCAGGGTAAGAAATGGGCAAATTTCCATCATAAAACAATTATAGTAGTGAAGCAAAGAAAAGAGATTAACATGGAGGAACGGAACAAATTAGAGCTCGAAAACCAACAGATGATTACCATTTGGGCTTGTGTCAGTGACAGATCACTTATAGAATAATAAAAATTATATAACTAAGTTGTATCAAATACCAACAAAAAAAACAACATTCACATTCAATACAACGGATCAGGAAGAAGTTTTAATTGTTACTAAAATGGAATGTATAATGCAAACAGAGTTCAAGGAAATATGCAAATACATACCCAAAAGAGAGGATTTCAATCTATAAAGGAAACCTATAACTATTAAAAGAGGAATAAACCCAGAAAAAAAAAAAAAAACAGAACAAGAAAGAACAAAGCATTTCAAAAGTTAATAGAGTAAAATGGATACAAAAAAGATCTTGCCCATTGACCCCACATAAAAGGTGTGCTTCTGAATATAGCTTGGATCCATGGGATAGATTTAAAAAACACAATCAACAAAAAGATCTCAAACTTGTTTTAAGCTCAGCCATACATACCTCAGAATTAATAAATGAAGAGACCAGGCTGTTAGTGCTTAGCTTTCGAGTTATAATGCAGTGCAGACGAGGAACCTGTTGAATGCAACCCATAAGAGTTGTGAAAATTATCCATGGCTAGTAGTCAAAACACGCTACATAAAAAATTGCTATAGATCTTGCTCTGTCAAATGGTGAAATGTTGTAATCGCCAGCAACTAGCAACTAAGAATACACCAACCTTACTAGCAGGCAAATGACTTGACACATCATCATCTATGAAAGTACCGGCCATAGCATCTTGTTCATTACTTGGGCTTGACAGATCAGGATCAAATGTGAACACGCCAATAAACTCTACAATGTCATTCAGCTTCAAGTCTCCATCCATACCATCATAGATCTGCAAACCATGGTCCTAATCATAAGGAAATTTTTTTTTTCAAAGCTACGAGGACAATATTTACCCATCTGCTTTAACAAAAGCCAAACTTCAGAGATGTATTTTTCCCTTATCAAGAACAACATTTGCCAATAAACCTCAAAATTGAGATGAGCCCAAATCTGTTAATTTTGTACCTTAACTAGGCAGGGTAACATATGTGACTGGCCAAGTGGCATGTTGGGATCAAACTCAATCCGATTTGATTGTCTTTGGCATGTTTCCATTGCAGAACTGCGGGAAGAAGACCCCTCTTCACGCTGAAATGAATATCAATAAATTAATCTGTCACACAGTACCCATTGATTATTTTAACAAGAACAAGAGGAAGATCGATTTACCTTTCTCTTAGACTCGTTTGAAAGCTCACTTTCAGCATTCATCATCTGCAATAGAAACACCAAAAAAAGTCAGTTATTACTCTCTACAAGTTGTAGACGGAAATGACCATCCAGGGAACTAAACCGCACTTAATATTTCGGAACTGGACAATATATAGTTTCATGCATGCAATCAACTTGCATATTTATGCCCAGATTCACAGAAGAACTGTATGTGACCAAATTACACTATTTCATTGCAGCTCAAATCCCTATATACTCTGCCCTACATGGAGGGGCACAAAACACTTCCATGAAAAAAAAAAGACAACTAAAGTATTTAAAGAAGCCAGGCCATGTCATACATCAGTGTCCTCTGTTGGATCAGATATTTCACGCCCACGTTTCTCCCTTTGTTGTGCACGAATGCTATCAGAGCAATCATTACCCTTGCAAGATGCATCTCTTACCCATGCATTCTGTCCGGGAACCTGACACAACCCCATCACATACTCAGCTCATTTTGTTTCGATATCAATCTTGAATTTTCACAAATCCACCTAGTTTTTTACCACTAGACAAATAAACAATCATTCGAGCAAGAAACCCAGGATCTTTAAATAAGCTAAACCATAAACCCCAGCGCCTCATATAAAAGTGGAATAAAAAACACAATCTTATCAAAACAACACAAACCACTACAAACCCTAAACTCAACTCACATGGATGTAATACTCACAGGAATACAATATAGAAGCCGGCGATCCCACACCACGACTTTGGAATCGGATGGCATTTCCACAGAGGCCACATCTGCATACTTGTTCGTTCTCCATGTTGAACCATCCTGTAAACCCTAAATAAAGTTATTGCAAAACACACTAATCTGCTTACCACAATTAGCGCCACAAATTTAACCCATTTTGACGGCAACAAACATTTTAATCACAGACACCTTGTATCGAATAAACTCTAGTAAAATGCCAAGGAATTGTAGTGTAATGGTAATAGAGGACATTGCAAGAGTGCCATCCATAACCCCAAAGTATCCCCACAGGGATAAGGTAGTCCATAACCCCAAAGTATCCAAGCAACCCGTGTTTTAAAAATCATAAGAACGCAATCCAAGCTGAATCTACCCCGTGTTAAAGGCTGACACCAAATTTAGCAACAAAAATGTTAAAAACCCTGGCAGGTTATTACTTGTAATCCCCAAAACCCTGTCAAAAGGGTTGTTTGATCACTATTGCCGTTAGACCAAAACCCGCAGGCATTAATCTCCTGCTACAATAGCCAGAGTTAGGATTCATGAGAGACGATTAGTCCATGTCGAAAGTCACGGGGAGCGCTGGACACACATGCCAACAAGGGTTTGAGTTCAAGTGATATCAGCCCTGAAGCATTTACCAGTAGGAGCCCCGGGTTCAAATCCCAGGAGGCAGTGTAGTGTTGAAAATGGGTAAAATCAAAATCGTGAAGTAGCTTATATCCTAACTGATGAGGCCACGTTTTACAGAAGAGATTCCCCCCACCATCATGACGACTGAGCCATACAGTTTACCCAAAAAGAAAGGAAAATATATGAATTCCTGCCCATATAAAATTAAACTAAACCTTAAACACCAAATTCATAGCAGAGTTCAACTTACCTGGAAAGCCCCAACATAATACTCGGAATCGAACATATCCTGTATCATTCCACAAAACCTAACAAGAATTAGGCTGAATAGAATCCAATTTCACCGAATTTATCTCAGGAACCTGCAAATAAGACACACGGCACCCAATGGGCCTCAGCATTCACCACAAAAATGCACTAAACCATTAAATTTCACATCATGCGCATTGAATTATCTTCAAAATATAACCAACCCTTATTAGAGATCAGTTAGGCTTCAAATACTCGATAGTGCTTACAACAAAACAAATATAGAGTCAAAACAGTGTGCATATTAACAACTAGGGGAAAAGCCCCACTTTTAGGAAAGCCCCAAATTTGGAAATACCGTCCGAATCCGAAAACTCCATTGGAAACACACCCAGATTCAAAATCATCACAATCTGGAAAATCCCAATTTTTAGGATCTCCGTCAAGAAGGAATTACCTTCTCCAGTGCTCCATCTTGTAAAACAAACTTATCGAACAGTTCAGCGACTCCCCAGTCAGTTCTATTGAGCTTGGAAGGATCTGTTCCTGCAGAATTGCTTTATCGAGCATGAATCTGACTGCACCCAGTGGGTTTCTCAGGCAATCAAATGCCGGGCCTCCCATTCTACTATTTGGTTTCCTTCTATCTATTTACTATCCAAATTTTGCAAAACCTGGCAAATTTTGGAAGAACAAACTTTCGATGAAGGGTGCGCTCTCAGAGTATTCCCTGCAAGAACAATTTGGGTTGCATGAAAATTAGTTATGGTAAGCCGGTGGCTTTGGCGGGAAATATTTGGCGCCAAAATGACTTTCGCGCCATATTCTGGTGCCACGTCATCTCTTGGAGGGGCCATACGACCAGCCAAGTTGTGACTCGACCCCGGCAGCTAGGTGGTAGGTCTTAAGCCCTATTTCTCGAGAGGCCCTAGAGCCTCCCGAGAAATTAACATTAACTAGTGGTTGTTCTAGAAGGAGCAAGTCTACGCCGAAAGGGTTAGTAATGGAAGGGACATTAGTGGAAATGGTAGGGGTAAATTGAGAATCAGTAAATGGAGATATTTCGTTTCTTTTTCCCACTCAATTGGATTTGAAGACATAAATCATATACTTAACTTATATGAATACGAGATTTTTTATCGTGAGTAGGCATATGACATTGCATTGTAGTGCGAGGATGGCAATATGAATCCAAGTCTTAGAGGAAGCAAATCAAAAATTTTAATAGAAAATAAATATGTAGTTTTTTATTTCAAATAAAAACATTTATATTTATATTTAGTAATTTTACATTTGTTAGAAATACAAGCAAAATAAAAATTTAAAAAAAAATGTCCCAAATAAGTTACATCTTTCAATTATATATGTATTAGTATTAAGAATTTTCTATTTTTGTTATATTTGTTAGACTTGAAAATTGAAAATATGTTTTTTATTATTAAAGTGATTGGGGAAAAACAAATACACCTTTGCAATTCAATTTTGATTTTTTCATTTAGTTTTTGATAAATATACAATTACTTAGGGAAAAAATAAAAATAAAAATAGAAAATACTTTCTAAAAAAATAGAAAAAAATGGAGCCCAAACTAGATTCTTCTAGCTATCTTTCTACCAAAGGGTTTTCAAAAATACTAAATGGTGCTCAAAAATTGGTGAGGGTCACTAAAGTCACTCTATTAGGTTTTTTTTAACAAAAATAGGAGAACATATTGGTATTTTAGTTATTTGAACCACTTAAACTTATCTGTTTTCAATAAAATTTAGTAGCTTAGAAACTAAACTCAAAATGTTACGATTCATGTTTACACAACATCTTCCAATTTTGAGTGTAACTATCTCACACACACACACAGATACCCTTGAGTATTCTAACCACACATGCCACATGATATATCCACCATAGAATTGCACACTAAAGAACCATTTAGTAAACGAATTCAATACTCTTGTTGTACAATGTTCTACATTCAAAATTAGAACCATCATTGTCCCATAACCTAGGATCTACACATCCTCTAGGTAGTCATAGTTATGATTATCATAATGATGTGAAATTAACAGGTTTTTTGAGCATTCAGATTATACTTTTTCTCCTATTTCCTTTGCACAATGAAATATTCAATACACATGGATACAAGATCCACACCAAAGTAAGGTGGCACTAAAGATTATCTTTTGGGCATAATCACTTGTACATAGATCCCTTGTACACATATCCTCTACCATCATGTCACCAATGGAATTAATCTCTTAGAAAATTACCGATCATTCAACATATTTTCCCTCAGTCCATGACTAGGGAACTAAAAATAATTATAAATGTTGCACATTTAATGGGTTTGATGTGATTGTAGATATAGGAACATAGGAAGCTTATCCTTTGGCCAGTGAAAAGTTTGACCTTGTTCCTATACTAATGTAATTATTCTCACATTCTAAGCTCAATTGGCATATCCTTCTCTCTCCCACATGGCTTTCCAATCTCCACACACTTCATAGTTACTTAATTCACGCAATATTAATTATCTAAGGTAGTGTTCTATCCCCATGGCACTTTCTTGACTTTGAATATGTCATCATTAAATACCTATATGGGATCCATGTAGATCAAGAAAGAGATCTTGTTCATACATTTCATGGATGACCTGTATGGTCCCATTTCCCACATTCTAATGAATATTTTCTCAATTTGAATAACTTATGTGTTTCAAAATTTCATATTCCTTAAGTCAACCTTAATGTGATACCTAACCTTTATTATATTCTATAATTTAAACAAGTTGAAAATTTAAACTTCATAATTCACCTGACATTCTCAAGGAGAACTCCTATTGCATAATATCAATACTAAAACACTGTACAGATATCCTAAATCTTCCTAAACTTAAAAAATTTTCCACATTATTTATAATGGCCACCACATAGGTATAAAACACTCAAACCAAGTTCAAGGGTCTTAACTTCCTCCATTACTAATTCATTAAAATGTCTAAGTAGTTATGTCTTGACATTAACATGCCACTCCAAGAATTTTAAAGGACAACAGCGAAGAAAGGGAATACATTTAGAATTTTAAGCACATCACACTATATCACTACCATGCTAGGTACATCTCTATTCTATTTCTGACCTGTGGGAATTGCTACTAATTATGCCAAGATACACAATGGAATGATAGGGCCTATTGACTTAGATGTCATGTACTATTTGTAACAACACTAGGAGAACTCCACGATGGCTTACTCCCACTTAATATGATGTAGTGTAGCATCCAGATGTGTTCAACATGGGTTGACCGTAAGGGTCAGTTGAGCCTTACCCAAACATAGGTTTTTCCTTTTGGAGATCTAATCATTTCATGAAAATTGTTTAAGGTACCTAGGATTGAATTATCCATTTGTTTAATGTCACTACAAATATGAAGGTGTGTGAACCCTAGTGTCAAACAATAAAAATGCATTTCTATACTAATGAAAAGATAGAGAATCAATAGATCTCAACTATTTATAGGTTCGAAACTAATACAAAACAAGACCATATTGTTAGCATGACCTAACCATATTTGTATGCTTCCATATAGGATTATTTTCAAGTTAAATTGTCAAGAATAAAAAAAAATTTTTGTGACTATATTTTTAGGATCTAATATGCACACTATGGTAGCTTTTGTACCTCTATACACAACTAAGTATTCATCCCTTCTTATGTTTTATGCTATTATTACATCATTCTAATACTTTTTTATTGTAGTTATTAACTATATTATGGATTAGGACAGTTAATGTGGATTATTTTATTTAGAATATCCTACCCATAACATTATTTCACCTAGGTAAATAGGTTAAGGAAAAAACTATTATCAAACCCTTATCTTATCAAAACCATATTTAGGAATAGAGTGAAAACCTTTAGTAGTTATAGACCTGACACTTAGCTTCTTCGAACCCTATTACAAAAATTTACTTTGGCCTGTACGGTTTTACTCATCATTATTTTATTTAGGTTTTTTGTGTCATTATGATCCATCCTCAAATAATTTATTATTTTAGCCTCAATCCTAAGGGTCCACTCCCTCACTCTAATATGTTTTGCAATCCCTTTAACTAGGTCCATGATCATACTCAATATTGTGAGAGGGGATCCATATGATAATTATACTTTCCTCATGGCCCAATTGAAATTGAACCTAATACTGATACATTTTCATTAAAATATGATTTCATTCATATCACTACAAATCATGGAAAACCCACTATATTAGGGGTTCTTTCAGGAATGCTCTAGAATTGTGCACTTTGGCGGTATACTCACAACATGGCATAAGAATTTCAATTGGGTAAGATCCACCATTAGTGTATCCACCACATCTACTCATCATTAATTTTCCTAATTATTCATCTGGCATGTGAAATATTATACCAATTAATAAATTCCCCACTAATACATTCTCTTTTAGGATTTGTAGTGTTAAGAAAGTAACTATCTATAAGGAAATTTTGTATGCAACTAAGGTTTCTTAAGATCTTTGCATCCATTATCATCACATTAAAAGAAATGAATCATAAGGTGATTTATTTTGATTCTATGAGATCCTATCTTTAACCATATGGTGTGGACTTCTAGTTCCCACCATTTATTATTATTTCATGTATCCATGGATCTTAACATGATGATTTGCTGTGAATTTTGATTGATAAATGGGTCTAGTTTGAATATCGCCCCTAGCATCGTTGCTTAATGACAATAAATGAGCTATTTCTATGCTATAATTAATATTAGTACAACCATCAAAGGATTTGATATATCACATAATATAAATCATGGGTAATTTCCCTACTATAATTTCAAAACATGGATAATTATTTTATACCATTCATCCTCTTAGTCCTACCCTTGAAGATCCAAGTTATGGATTTATCCCATTTGTATGTACATAAATGTGGTTATCACAAATCATGCTATGTATATACTATTCCATGGTGATGATAGATAATTTCAAATATTGAAAAATTGACTTAGATTTTTTGTGGACCTCTGATATAATTTCCATTCAACCCATTCTTATGGAGTTACATACATACATGGATGGAAGATAAACAATAACTTGAACAATTGTAATCTCAGGTTGCCACCATTAGTGAAAAGGATGTCACCAAGTATATATAATCCCTCACCATATCTATTGAGCTTCTTGCTCTATCATATCTCCTATCAAAATACCACATCTCCTCTAGACTTATTGTATAATGTTCACAACTTATTGTAATAACATTGTTGATCATTACTCTCAATAGTGATGTGATTGATTCAACTTACTGAAATGGAATAGAAAATTTCCCCACATTGAAGGGGATCCATATATGTGGGGCCTAAAATATTTGAACAAATATGATTCATTCTCTTTTTTTCTACTATCCAAGATTCACATCATGGCTTAAGTTGCATGGGTAACATTGAAGAGTGGCATAAACTAAATACTCCTACTACATCACAAGAATTTATTTCAGGATTATCCCTTTGTAATATGATATGTCATAATACTGATCATCATAAACAAACTATGGATAAAATTTCTCCCAGGTTGCAAAGACTAAAAATTCACTTGATCATATATTGGGAAAAGTTTTTAATCTCTATTAGTAATTCCTGACATCTATACACACCTCATGAACTAAAATTATTATCTTGAATGAGACCATACCTTGAAATCAATTGTTTCATATCATCCTCATGAACCATCACTCAACGCTTCTAAGAATCTAAATCTTAGCAATTATAAATAGAGGTGTGACTATTATTGTAGAGGATAGAAGGGTAATGTAATACTAATAATTGCAAGATTTAATTTAAGAAATAAATACATCTTAAAGGCTAATGATGTGAAGACCATGTATAACACTATGTTTACTTAATCACAACAATTTAAATAGAAATGGAAATAACTTGCAACAAGGAACTAAAGCAAAAGAAATCGAAATGATTTTAAATCAATTCCTCTTCGTAGGGGGTAGCCTCATTTAGTAAAGATCAATAAAAATATTCATGGATGCCTCATTGACCATCAAAACCTTCTTATATACTAATTCCTATCCTAAAGAAACTATTACTTCCTGCACATGTGGGATTATTCAAATATGTTGAAGGGATGACTTATGAATCATATGCATCCAAAGTAACTAATCTACTATAAATAAAATATAAAGCTGTTTGATTAATGGGTTCCTAACACCCTTTTCCATATGGAAAAATGGTTTGACCCTTGATATAATCCCCATAGCTACATAAATTTCACATTAACCTCTTTGCAAACATTTAGAAAAATCAATCTTGTCCCTCAAGATTTGATACTTTTACTAGAACACTTAATATTCATGATAAAATCTTTGGGAAACTTGTTCCAAATTTAGATACATTTGATCAACAATGAGAATTTTTATACTTACAAGGCATTCATACAACCTTTCACAAGTGGTATCTATAGACACAAAATCTATGCACTTGGGTACATTTCTAGGTCCTAAAAGCATACTTGCATTCATATGATTCCTAAGCGAGAAAACTAGTAATTGACAACTATCTTTAGCCATCTTTGCCTTGTGTTTCTTGTCTTCTTTCTATGGTCTTTTACACCCTATAGCCCAGTCAAGTATTTAATTTTTTAATCTTGTATGACTTGGACACCAGCACCCAACCAGGATGTCCGCGCCTAGGCCCTCGTCCCCTCTGGGCAGCCCTTGACATCTTTTTATCTTACTCGCTCTCTTTTGGGTCTCTTTTATATTTTGGGTATCTTATTTTCTTATGGGTCATCCTTCTAGTTATCAATTATGAAATTCAACCAAGGGAATCATATAAATACAAAGCTATGTGACCACATATCATCAAAAGTGTTCATATTCCCTCTTGTTGTCATTAATTAATTACAATACACTAATTGATTAAGTCACCTATCTAGCTAACACCCTAATTAACGACCTTCCGTTAATAAATCACCTCTTCTATCTAGATTAATTAATTATTATTAATTAATTAGTCTTCCACTGCATTTAACTAATAAACCAATATTTAATTAATTTATTCCCCTCCTAATAGCCTAGATCGTACTAATATTCCTCTAATTATCTTCTATAAGCTTACATCTACCTATTATTTAATCACCTTTGATTAATTAAAACACCCCCCAACTCCCATGACTTGCTAAGCATAAATTAAACCCTTCTAAAGTAAGGTTACCTTTAATAAAGCAACCTTATCGATCCCTAATCATGTTTTACCTTTATCCCATATGCAAAGGGATGAAGTGTTTCCTTTATCCATTGGGCTATATAAGGAGCCCTCCTACCTTTATAACTACACTTAAATCTCTCAAGAGACAAAATAAAACACATAGTTTTATACTAATAGCCTTTTGTCATTCTTGAGCCCTCCATCCTCCATTCTTGAAGAGATAAGCCTCACACCCAAGCATCCATTTAAGGATCAAAGCAAGAAAATATAATTTGATTGCCATTGAACTACTTAGGTTCATTTTAATGTTAAATTAGGCAATTAAGGAGAATAGAGTTCATTAATTTACATTATGTTTTGATCATTTCAAAGTTATAATGTTGAGGGTAGGAATTGCTTATTTCTTCATCATTATGGTGCACATTTCTTATTTCTAGCTAGGTTAGGAAGCTATTTCTAGGTGGTAGTTTCTTGCTTTAAATTTATCTAAATTGTAGAAATACTTGTACACAATATCCATAATGGTTATATAGGGATAGAAAGATTTATGTTTTAAAAAATAGGACACTTTATTAGTTATGGAGGGCATGGAATTAGAATCCAATTAGGTTTTATAAGAGGATTTGGGGAAATACATTAGTGAGGCATGCACCACTATGTTTTTATGGTCTGTTTTAATGCATGTAAGGTTCACACTGATGTGAATAAAATAGTAATTAATGGTGGTTTATTATTGAATCATTTGGATAATGCATTGCAATATGATTCAAGTCAGATTATTTGTTGAATGATTTTATAGATTAGATGCATTGGTAGTAGCATTTTCTATTTGAGAATTGGTGTTTAAAACATAAAAGGGAATGCCATAATTTATTTTACCCCATGGATTGAAGAGTTTCCCTAATTATATTTTTATTCCTCCATATATACTATGATAGCCTTAGTAGGTTGTTTAGAAAAATATGGGCAACCAATGTTGATTTCTTTAATTTTAGGTGTATAATCAACATAGACATTTTCTATGTTTTCATCTTACTGTTTCTTAAATTCTTCCTCTTGGAGGATATTACGAATATATTTAGTGTTCCTTAAATTATTGGTATCTTGGCCTATCATTTTATTAATTAGTATCATCCATATTACAATTATAATGTAAAGGGGTTAGATTATAAGAGGAATCACAATTTTCGTTCATGAATAAATATTTTGTTGAGGAATTTTGATAATTAAAGAGGTGATTCATATTTAGAATAATTTAGGAATTTTAGGAAAACATTAAGGAATATTTCATAAAATTTTGCAAGAATAAGTTAGATTTTTAGAAATATTATTCAAGGATAAGATAAGATATGATAAGAGATAAATGTGAAAAAAAATCAGTTAAATGGTTGTATTGTTTAACTCATATCAAGATCACGATATTTTGTGGAAGATGATGTGAATAAATAAATTTAATAAACATAAAAAATTAAATAAACACATTTATTACATCATGTAAGGTGGGGAAACCTTGAGGTTAAAAATACCAACATAATAATCACATTCCATTTTATCAAATGAGGAAATTACACAAATACCCAACACAATAAATATTCACTTCTCTAACTTACCATTCAAGTTCTTTCATCCCACAATAATATCCTAAAATTATCCAATTAATATTTCATCAGATCATTCAATAATATAGAATCTCAAAAGAGATCACCCTATTATATAGGGTGGGTGATTTGGTTACACCTACTAGTTACACTATCTCACTATTTAATTAATTCAAATGTAATAATTAATTAAATATCAAATGTGTATATGTGGTGGCACACAAAATGTGACCCCACTTAAAATTATACATTGCAATAACCCCATTAATGTTAGGCAGGGGAACATTCCAAAGTTAATTTTTTGGATAAAAAGATTTATAATCCATAAACACTCCATGATTGTTTAGTATATCATGCTAAAATGGATAATATAATAAAAATATCCAAATTCCTCAAGAAAAAATTTATGCATGAATTCTTATATAAATTAATGGAAATAATTATAAAACAAGGATCTTTCATAACTAATTATTTGATGGGGTTTACAAGCAAACTCATATAAAGTGACCATTTATATAAGTCTGACTAATAGTGAAATTTTACAATGCATATATAAAAGAATAAGTATATAATATTTAAAAAGTAAGAGGTAGTATTATTATGGACAAGCGAGATCATAGGTCATTAGGTGTAATTAGGGTTTCATGTGTCATGTCATGGGAGTTACACAACACTCATATATATGTACCCTTTCTATTTGAGCTATGAGAATGAGTAGACCTATTCTTTCATGCTTGATTTTCCTTTGTGTTTGATTTCTTGTTGATTACTTGGAGCATTCACGTCACCATTGGAGTGCAACCTCTTCGATGTGCATGAGGTTTTGTATTGATCCTTGTAGAACAATATCACATGGTATTAGAGGGATTGTTTGGTAAACATGCACTCATTTATTTTGGTTTCTAATTACTTACGGTTTCATTATTTGTGCTTCTCGTGCAAGTTTTCGATCATTTTTTGGAATCTCGCTATCTAGTTTAACTATCTCATTTTTGGAGTTTTTGTTGTTTTTTGGTTGTGCATGTTCATGTTTTAGGACTTTCTCTGCCAGATATAGCTAGTTATAACTAACTTTGAAGGGAAAGCTATTTTGGAGGTAGGTTTATTTTTTGGTTTTATCAGTTTATTTTTCATTAAAAGTAAATTTTTTATTAAAAGTTTTTCTATGTTTTGAGCCTCCCCCTGCCTCCTTCCCTGTTAGTTTGCATTTTGTTTACCCTACTACTTCCTCCTCCCCTTTTTCAGCTTGACCGAGCTCCTGTTAGCTTTGTTGAGCTTGTGAGTTGAGCTGAGTTACTCCTCCTTTGAGTTGGTTAGCTTTCCGTGAGTTGGTTTTATTTTTTCATCGATTGAGTCATTTTTGTTTTTTATCAAGTTGCATTATTTTCCCTTCGAGTTTTTTTTATTTTCTGTGAGTTGTCTTGGTTTAGCTCGGTTGTTTTAGTTTTTCATGCTATCCCAGCTTGAGATTTGGTTAAGTTTTGGTTACTTTTTTTTCCTTTTGCTTAGCCCTCAACCTTTGTATTTTCCTTTCCTGCTTAGTTGTATCTTATTTATGAACCTTGTTTTATGCCATTCCTTGTTGGACTTCACAAAGCCTTCTTGGTTGTGTTTCCTATTTTTTGATCTTCGACCCTTTGAATCATGTTTTGCTCATTGTTTTTCCTTACTATGTTCGAACTACTAGTTTGTTCTTGCTTGCAGCTTCAACCTTGACCTTTGATTATGCCTCAACCTGTTGTAGCTCCTTGACCTTTCCTCATTGCAGCCCTTGTTGTTTGTCTCCCTTCGTATCTTGCTTGTTTCACCTTTCAACCCCACTTCACTCCTTATCTGCAAACTCACCTCCTTTCTTCTTACCACAGTTTTCATAACTTGATGGTCATGTTTCTTGCATCCTCCCTCGAGCTTAGTGTGTATTTGCCTATTCACCTTCTCGGTCCTCATCCCATTTCCCCTTGGTGTCTACCTACCTTGGTCCAACTCCTCCCCAAGCCCTCATGGCTCCTTGATCCAGCTTTGCCCTATGCCAACCTCCCTCCTTCCACGTGGTTGAAACCCTTCCTCTCACCTCCCTCGAACTTGACCTCCCCATTGCATTCCTAAACCACCTTTCTATTTTTCAAAAAAATTGATTTTCCACCTTTAAATTAAGCTATGTTTTTTTAAATGGTTTTTTTTTAATTTTTAGGTTAAGTAAGGTTTTTTAATTAAAAGGTGTTCAATTTTTAAGTAAAAGGTAATATTTAAGGTGGTATTTTAATTAAAGGTTTTAATTAAATCTTAAGTTTTTAAATTTAATTAATTAATTAAATTTAATTAGGGGTTATTATTTTAATTAATTAGGGGTTAATTTTAATTAGGGGATCTTTAATTAATTTAGGCTCTTTAATTAATTAATTAGTGGTTAATTTAATCATTTTTTAACGTTATTTTTATTCACATTTTTTTAACCTTTTAATTTTAAAATTAGATTAATTGGGAAAATTAAAAGTGCATAAACTAGCGTTATTAGATGTTTTTTTTGCTACTAATTTTTTGTGGAGTGTGTAACGCCTCTCCTAGCATTTTTTTCACCTTCTGGGAGCTTTTCTGCATCCTGGAGGTCCCTTGGACTCGTTTTGAGCCCTTTTTTGCATTGTATCACCCTTATTATTGCTTGTGGACTAGTGAGTGCGTCCACCACAGTCTTGCAACAAGGGGGTTTCTACTGTGATGTGAGATGTTATTTCTCACACAGGACTGTGTTTTTCTCCCCTTCTCTTGAGTTTAGCTCATTTTGTGCTTTCTTATGATGATGAACTATTGTGATCCCTGGAACTTGATTGTGGTCTCCACACTTGTGTGTTATTATGCTGATTACAAGGTGAGTGACCAACTGTTTCATGATGCACATTCACACCTGATTGTAATCAATGCACTAAACTATAAAGTGCCAAAATCAGGGGGTGATAATATTGTTCTGGGGTGGTTGTGCTTCTTGTTTCTTTCTACATTCCTTCTTTCTCTCTCTTCGTGATGGATGCTCTTTCAATTCCTTTGCTCACGTCATTCAAATTTTTTGAATGGAGATCGAAAATGGTAATGAAACTAAGGGGTAAAGGGTTATTTTGCATCACCATGGGAGCTGAGACTGAACCTGATGATGAGCCCAAAAAATCTAAGTGGTTGAACTGATGTGATGAAGCCTTAGGTCTTCTTTGTATGTACATTTCTCCTGACTTTCTCTTCCACATTGAGTCATCTGAAACACCTGATGAAGTGTGGAAAATGTTAGACAATATGTTTGGACAACAAGATGACATGAGAGTGCATGAGTTGGAAAATGAACTACTAGGATTAAATCCTAGTGACTTTGAAAACCTACAGGCCTTCTTCTCAAATTTCATCCACACTAGATTGATTTTAAAGGAATGTAAAGTGGAGAAGAAATATTCCCAGTTGATCTTGTCGATTCTTTCTAAGTTAGGTCTTGAATACTCCATCTTCATTTCAAATTTCCATGCCACGAAATTTACTCTGGGAAGTACTTGGAAAATTCCCTCATTTGATAGTTTTTCATCCCAACTCATTCGAGAATAGGAAAAACTCATTCAAATGGGGACTCTCAAATCCAAGTCACATGCCCTTGTAGCAAGTACTGGTAAGGGAAAGAAAACTGAAAAGAAGAAAGAGAAAAAGGACCAACCGAAGAAGGAAACCAAGACCAACCAAGCCCAAACCAAACCTAACATGAACGCTTCTACTTCTGAGCCTAAAGTGAAGAAGGAAAAGTGTAAGTGTTCCTATTGCAAGAAGACTGGCCATGAAGAGCATCAATGTATGAGAAAACAAATTGATCACCTAACTCATTTACTTGAGAAGAATAACATAGGTGTTCCTGAGTCTATCAAACAAAATGCTCTAAAAGTTGAGTCTTCCATAACAAAGGATTCTAAATCTGAGAAGAAGAAAGGAAAGGCCCTTGTAGCTAGAGTTCTCCTTCGTTGATGTGGATTATTGATTCCAGTGCCTTGCACCACATGGAATCTTCACATGTTGAGTTTTCCAACATCAAACCATGTGGCATGTCCCAAATCACTTTGGGTGATGACACTACAACGTCAGTTTCTGGTAGTGGATCGGTAGAGATGGATGGTGGATCATTTAACCAAGTGTTGAGTGTTCCTAATCTCTCTACCAATATCCTATCGGTTTACCAAATCACTCACCTTGGTGAAGGAATGTGAGTGGAATTTGGTCCTAACTCGGTGATTATTCATGAGCTTCACTCTGACACTACTATGGCTGAGGGAAAGGCAGATCACCATTTATGGTTGTATACCTTCTCCCACTTTACTTCTGATTTGATGCCCACTTCCTTGCTCACTCATGCAGATGAGGTTAGTAAGCTATGACATGAGCATTTTGGCCATCTTAACTATTGTTACCTTGAACAATTGAGCCAAAATGAAATGGTCAATGGGTTACCCCGCGTCAAATTTTCTAAGGGTCTTTGTGAGGGTTGTGCCCTTGGGAAGCACCTTGAAGAAATTTTGGCAAAGGAAAATCCTAGAGAGCTACTCATCTTTTGGATCTTGTTCATAGTGACATTTCTGGCCCTTTCCCATCTCCTTCATTTACTAGAGCTCTTTATATTCTTACCTTCATTGATGACTTTTTTGTGTTACACTTGGGTGTATTTTCTTAAGCTAAAGTCTGAAGTTTTCAATCACTTTTGAGACTTTAAGGCTCTTGCTGAGAAACAAGCTGAAAGGTCTATCAAGGTTCTTTGAACTGAAAATGGAGGTGAGTATGTGAGAAATAGGTTTGAATATTTTTGTACCTCTGAAGGGATTTCTTTGCAACGTACAATTGCTTACAACCCTTCACAAAATGGAGTTGCAGAAAGAAAGAACCAAATGCTTAAGGAGATGGCCACTTGTATGGTTCACTCTAAATCCCTTCCTCCACAATATTGGGCTGAAGCAATGAATTATGCTTGCTACATTCAGAACCATGTTCCACACAAGGTTGTAAGAGGGATGACACCCTTTGAAATCTTGGTTTGGATGCAAACCTGATGTTGAGCACTTTCACGTCTTCAGATCCAATGTTATGGCCCAGATTCCCAAAAATAAATGCAAGGATTTGGAACCACAGTCCAAACCTTGTATTTTTGTAGGGTATCTTGATGGCATGAAGGGGTATATATTGTTGAACCCTACTACTCATCAACTGTTTATTGAGAGAAGTGTGAAATTTGATGAGTCATATTTGACTTCTACTTCTCCATCCTCTGAGGTCCTTATGCTCTTTGATTCTGATTCTGACTCTTTGGATGATGTTGTTGTTGAGCATGTTCCTCCTCACTTGATCCTCCTACTCCTCCCAACCCTCATGCTTCAAAGTCTTCTGATTCTAACAGTAGTGATGATGAGGATTTTGTCCCTTCTCACTCGAGTGAAGAATCTATAGATTTTGAGCCTGACTCTCCTCCTGGTCCTCGTTGGGCTAGGAAAACTTTGTAGAGTGTTGGAGAATGGGTGGGAGATCCTTTGGATGAGAGATAGACTCATTCAGAGTTCATTGGACCTCACTCCTTCTTTCTCCACTTCTGACCCTCAGTCTTTCTGGGAGGCTTCTAGGATTCCTGAGTGGGATTCTACCATGGATGAGGAGTATTCCTCACTCATGAAGAATGATACTTGGGATCTCACCCCTCTTCAAAAAGGAAGAAAAATCATTTGGTGTAAGTGGGTGTTCCGAACAAAGTATGGTGTTGATGGAGAAGTTGAAAAAGTTTAAAGTGTGACTTGTAGCTAAGGGTTTCTCCCAGGTAGCTGGGGTTGATTACTTCAGAAACCTTTACTTTGGTTGTGAAGATGACTTCCAATTGACTGACCCTTGCCATCACTATCGTGAACAGATGGGAAGTCCACCAGATGAACATCAAGAGTGCCTTCCTTCATGGGGACCTAGAGGAAGATATCCACATGAACAACCTTTGTGTTATGTCCATGATCCCTCCCTCATTTGCAAGTTAAATAAGTCTCTCTACGGCCTTAAACAAGCCCCTTGGGCTTGGTATGCCAAGATGGACTCCTTTCTTACTTGCATCAGGGTTCACTTGGTGTCACTCTGACCCTAATGTTTACATTCTATGGTAGGATGACTCCATGCTCATCCTCATTCTGTATGTTGATGACTTGTTGATTATGGGAAACTCTTCCTCGATCATTGATTCTGTGAAGATTTCCTTAGCCAACAAGTTCTCCATGTCTGACTTAGGATTGCTTCATTACTTTCTTGGGATTCAAATTTCACAATCTGACTCAGGAATTGTAATTTCACAGCCTAAGTACTCCCTTGATTTTCTAGCTCAGTTTCATATGTCTGATTGTAAGCCTTCTCCTACTCCTTTCCTTTCTAGGGTTAAGTTGGTTTCTGATTTCTCTACTCCTATGGTTGATGGTACCCTTTATCGATAGTTGGTGGGGAGCTTGATTTACCTGACTCACACTCATCTGGATCTTTTGTATGTTGTTGGGATCATGTCCAGATTTATGCAGGAGCCTCATGAGTTGCATTGGAGAGTAGTAGAAGAGGATCCTTCACTATGTTCATGGCACTTATACAGATGACATTCACTATCTAGGAGGGACAAAGATTGATTTGGTTGATTTATGACTCTGATTGTGTTAGTGATCTAGATCATAGAAATCTACCTCAGGCTACAATTTCTCTCTTGGTTTGGGTCCTGTTAGTTGGTCTAGCAAGAAGTAGAATGTAATTTCCATATCATCTACAGAGGTAGAGTACAGAGGAGTAGTTAACACTGCCACAGAAGTTGTTTGGTTGTAGGGAATCTTGACAGAGTTTGGTATTCACTTTCGGTGGCCTACTATCATCTACTGTGACAACATGAGCACCATCTCAATTTTCTGAAATCTAGTTCAACATCAGTGGATGAAGCACATCGAGATCCATATGCACTTCATTTGGGAGTTGATTCATGATGACATCATCAACTTGCAGTATTGTCAGACTTCTGATCAGGTTGTAGATATTTTCACCAAGCCCTTCACTAAGGTGAAGTTTCTTCACTTGTGGTCTCTTCTTGGGGTGAGGTCCTCTGCAGCCACCCATCTTCTTTGGGATTTCTAGTCCTCTTCTCCTCTTCTTATTTTCTAGAGAGATGTTGTTTGTACATGGGTACCTTATCAGGCCTTTAGTTTTTGGGACCCATATGACACATCTTTCTTAGTTGTCTAGGGGAGTTCTCTTTCTTTTCTGACTTTCCATGACCTCTACCTCAGCTTTGATGAAGGGGGGTGTTGGTGTATGTGACTTTCCTCATCATCACTCGGGGTCTTATCCACCTCACATGGTGAGTCATCTCACTTAGTGAGATCATAGGTCATTAGGTGTAATTAGGGTTTCATGTGTCATGCATGAGAGTTACACAACACTCATATATATGTACCCTTTCTATTTGAGCTATGAGAATGAGTAGACCTGTGCAACCTCTTTGATGTGCATGGGGTTCCGTATTGATCCTTGCAAAATCAAGTGTATGGGTATTCCTCATAAATTTTGTAAGGAATTTATTAAAATATGATCAAATAAAAAAATGTAAGGACTACATCTTACAGTGAAGGACATATGACAAAAGCTATTGACCTTGAGATCAATAGTCCATGTCATATACATCATGTCATTCTTCCTTCCAACAATAAATGACAAAAATGGATTCATTATTATTGTTGTCTATTCACGATACTATTGTCATTCAGATATGGTACCTGAAATTGTATGGAGACTATTTTCAATATGGGACTTGAAATTGTTTGGAGTTGTCATTCCTAAATGGGACCTCAAATTACGACAAGATTTTTTCAGACTAATATTGTTTGCCTAGAAATTTGATAATATAAACATGGTTTCATTGACTTCTTTGGTTATGTGAAGAACACAATAGAGTTAATGGGAGTCATCTTTGTACCTCACATAATTTTGTTGAATCCTAGACGAAGAAAGAAGTGGCAACTTTTTAGGGCATCCACCATCAAGGACGATAAATTTGTCAGCAAAAGGCTTGCGAATGCGTGCCTTGGATTATATTTCTAACGAAGCCTCTCATGTGTGGCATGAGGCATGCACAACATGAGTGGATTCAAAGGCCCATATCCTAAAAAGTGAAGTCTAGGGGAAATGGTTAGACCTCAATTAAAATCCCCCAACAATTCAAATCCCTCCTCCACCATCTCTTGGAAGACCACATGTAAACACATAATCCTCAAGAGAATACATTAACGTTTTAAACATATAAACAGGAGTTGTGAGGCTATCTAAACATATGTACACTTAATTAATTAAAAATACTAGCTTCAAAGTCCATATGCAAAAGTAAGTTTAATTTTGTTTAATTTAAAATCTTTCAAACCTTATGAAAAAAATACAAATTTCAAAAACACAAATACAATGAAGAACGAAACCCATCAAATCAAAAAAAGTGCATATACACAATAAATTCATGTATGTGTCAACAAACCAACAATCAAAATCAATCGAATCGTGAGATGGAAAAGAAAATGACTTAATATTTTAAACAAATTCTTATTAGTTAAATATGTTAGTGTAGGATATTTATTTTCCTTTTACTAGTTTATTAGGGTTATCCTACACTCATGTTTACTCTTATTTCTTAGGTGTCATAGTGTGTCATAGGAATTACTATGACATGTCTTACATGTCATAGAATGCCATAGTATGTCATAGGAGTTACATTCCTATTTTGGGAATGTAACTCCCCTTCCTATTCTAGGAATATTCCCATGGAGGAGTTACACATAACTCCTATTTGTATATGTTCCCACTTGAGCTATTTAGATGTCGGCCATGGAGGCTTAATGAGCATTGCGTTGTTTTGGATTCATTATTGCCTTTTACAATTATCTCATTGTTCTTCAAAACTTGCAGATTTGTATGTGTGTGAGCTTAGTCTTGCATTTGTGCAATTCATGTCTCCCCTTTGTCACTAGTGTATTCTTCGATTCAGCGGATCCATGGCATTCTCCAATATGGTATCCAAGCCACGCTGGTATTGAGCTTGTTTGGTTGTTATTATGCTAGTTTTGCATGAGATTATTGTTTACATAGACTTGGTGTTGGGTGCGCTTGTTTTGATGGTTTTTGTTTGGTTTTGTGGTGTATAAATCCTATGTGCAGGATTCTAAGGCAAGTTTCAATCAGCTAAAGGGTCACTTCAGTTAAGAGAAGCCACATTTTTGTTGTTTGAAGCCACGCTTTTACTATGTGAAGGGCATTTTTTTGTTGTTTAGAGCCACATTTTTTTGCAATTTGAAGGGGTGTTTTTACTGTGTGAAGGGTGTTTTTTTTTTGTTTGGAGCCACGCTTTTTAAGTATGGAGTGGAATTTTGTTGTTCAAGGGTGTTTTCTTTTGTTTGAGGAGCTCTACAGACCATTAGAGAGGCGTTTTTTCCTTCCCTAGTAGCATAAACATTCATTTGTTGACTGTATTGGGTGTTTTTTGGCTTCACAACCTACAATCACCTTCTTTGGTGGTATCCAAGACTTTGGATGGATATGTAACTTTCCATTTAGAGTTGGGCGGCACCATAACAACAAAGAAAATCAGAAAATTTTGGCTTTCAAACCCTAAAACCAACACATTCCTCTTTGATGGGCCCATGTCCAAGTAGTAAAAGAGTGGTATTTTCCCTTCTTTGTATGATATTCCAATTTTGAATTTTAAATTATCTCAAAATTAACATTTCATGCCTTTTGAAAAATTAATCATTTTTTGGAAAAATACATTAAGGGAGGATTAAGTTGTTTTTAAAACTTGTACATTTTCCTGTCAAAGATGAAGTGTGAGGCTCGGGTTGGCAGGTGACCAATTACCCATCACAAACTAAACCACTCTCTTCTACATTTCATACTGATTCGAACGGGTGGCTGGAAGGCTAGGTTCATCATCATTTCGTGCATTTTTTTTATGTTGGAGTGCAATTTTATTTAAAATAGGCCTTATTTACGAGAAATATTTTTTGTATGATTGTAATTATTGTATTTTTAGATTGTATTTTATTTGATTTTTATTTTATGTTCGTATGGATTTTGACTTTTTTGGATTTTTCTATTCCTCCTTCATATAGATTCAGACAACTAATCAAATGGTATGAAAGATAACAATGCTAGATAACTTGCATTTAACTTCTACAAAGGAAAACCTAAAACTAGGATGCTTAGATAGCTTTAGACCTACCCTAGGGAAACAGTGTGATCTCATTTTCAACCTAAGTGTGCCTGTAAGACAAGTTACCGGAAACATTGTAAAAAGAGTTTGTAGAAATAATTAAAAAGAGTTTGTAGAAATAAATAAATTTCCATAGTAGTTCCTAAAGAGGAGAATGGTTAGATGCACCCAAAGGGGATGGACATCAAAGGTGGGTTGTAAAAAATAAATTGAAAATTAACTAACAAAATGCTCATAAAGAGTTTAATGGTCATATTTACCCAAAGGGAATAAAATATCAAAGGCAGGTTGTAAGAACAAAGATAAATGAGACATTTAGGAAGACAAAACAAAATATTTAGGCAATAGGATATATATGTAGTAAAGAAAAGTGAAGTGAGTTATTAAATAGTAGGATATTCAAGTAAAAAAAGTCAAACAAAATGAGATATTTAGACAATAGGGTATTTAGGGAGGGAAAGTAAAATACTAAAGGAAGTAAAAGATAAATTGTAAAAAAGCAAAGAGTGAAAATAGTTATGACATGTGTGATGACTTGCATATCAACATGCACAAGAAGATCATTACCTTGATAGAGTACACTCTTCGAAACTAGGCATTCATCTTTGAGAATTTGTTGTAGTTAGATTTGTTTGGATTTAATGGTTGTAAGGTTTTTGGTCAGAATATGAGGTGTTGAAATATGGAAGGCATCATAAGATGCCCCAAAGCTAAAGGATGAGTGAGCACAAGAATTGTAAGATACCCCAAAAGTGGAAGTGAAAGAAGGATGGGCATCGGGAGATGCTCCCAAATATCATCTAGGAAAAGGACATACATTGAAAGATGCCCCAAAGTGTGGGGAAAATGATGTAATAGACCATTGTAGATTATGCTAAGTTTGTAATCCACACATTTTTTATTAGCATGGTGGTTTGATGTATGAATGTGGCTGAAATAAGGAATTTGAAAATTAATGATGATGCATGAAGGATGCAGTTATAGACAATGTGGTTTTCAACCAAATCAGCCACAATGTAATTAGAGTGGCCGATGTAGTTATCTACAGTATGTTGATTTACAAATACATCAATATTTTTAGGAAATCAAGTGGTGTAGTTGGTTGTAGTAGGATTTTGTTAACGACGCCATTATTTTCAATAAGATGGCAAATCAACCAAAATGGTATGAGATTTCCTGAAGTGCATCATGTTATTTTCTAAATTTTTGATGCAAAATTCGAAATGTTTGATTTTATGAGTCAAGAGGTAAGGTTTATTTTATTTTTTCATTTCCCAATTGTTGTTTTGCAATAAATGGAAAACGATAGGGTTGAAAGATGTAAAATTGTCTCTAATATCAATGTGGAAACTAGTGTGTTCATACTAGAAGGTATCATAGATGGGAATATTTTCATTTGGATCTTTGGCCATGGAAAAGTGATAAGAAATGGGAAGGTCCTATTATGGATATTCGACTATGATGAGAATATTTTATGTGGATATGCGTCCATGATAGCATGAAAAATAAAGGGAAAAGAGGGAAGATAGACTTTTAGATCTTCATCCATAAGAAATACAGGAGGAGATATGATTGGATGTGAAAGGATCTAAGAAAATTATGTGAGAGTTTAAACTTAGAAGCCAAGGGGAACTTTTTACAAGAAAGGTTAATTGAGAAAATGGATAATGTTAAAGAGTTAGGACGAAAAGTTAGAGAGATAAGAAGTTGATATAAAAGGAGATAAAATAGGAGGTACAGATGAACATGAATATGACTCAATTAAGATTGGAATACGATTCACGTCAGATTCCCTAGAATGTATGTTAACTAAGATGATTTATATTGTTATCCTTTTTCTTTTCTCAATAGTATAGATTGGGATATAAGTAAATTACTGTTCTAAGGCAAAAAAAATGAATGATAGTGCAAAGGGGCGTATTATTCATATATCTATAAGACAATAGTCCACACTAATATAAAAGGCGTAGGGTTCTAAAGCCTATGTCTAAGAAATGGTGTAGAGTCTTACTAACATCATAAGGTTATGAGAGTCAAAGTAATGAGTAGATGATGTAAGATATCTAGGCTAAGGGTTATAATGCCATGTGGAGGATAATAAATGAGGGTTATGAAGAATAATTCAAAGACAAAAATATATTACTCTATCCTAGTGTAATACATGATACATATTAACAATTGCCAATCATACTAACATAAAGGAAATATAAGGGTTAGGGATACTTGCCTTTTTTAAGACATTGTTGGCCCATTAACCACTCTGTAGACACTACAATTTAGTAATGGTCCTTTGGAAATGAAATTTTTAGATATGTTCGTTTGCTAAGACAGATAATATATTTCTCTAGTGCTTTCATGACTTTCTCATCTCTACACTATGCGTTGTCGTAAATTTAGGAAATATTAATCAATCAAAGTAGTAATTAATCCTTGTGCATCATTCTATAAAAATTTTTGTTTCACATCACACTTTTCCTATCCTAGACCATACATTTTGGTCAAGATAAGTGAAATCCAATCATGGCCTACTTATATGGTCCTAAATATTGTTATCTTATGAATCTGTTTCCAATTCAAATATTTTTATTGTGTCGTTTCACCTTCCTAGGGTTGGCCTTATTATAATATTTTTCACTACATGAAGGCTATATAAGCAAGTCAATATCACTTTATAACTCATCTGACACTCTTATAAGTTATTATTACAAATATCACTCCAAAAGCACTCAAGGATCTCCTAAATCTTCCTAAATCAGTTACACATCAATTAATATAGCCACTACTACAAGTTTGAATCACTCAACCATGTCAAAGAGTCAAGCTTCCTCCATTTTCCAGCACACAAGTGTCATAGAGCCATGTATTAGCAAGAGAAAATTCATTCCAAGCATTGTCAAAGGGTTTAAAGGAACAAAGGTTAGGGTCATGCAATAGAAGCACACCACATCACACTACTATCATGTAGGGTACATTCTATACTATATAGTTATCTTGTTAGCTTTGTGTCAAGAGACACAAGGAGAACCCATAGGGGTTGGCTTAGATCACACTCACACTTGCACAAGCACCTAGGAGAACTACATGAGGCCTTGATCTTGCACGAGGGCATGTAGTGGAACACTTGGATTGGTTCCGGGTCGACCACCAAGGGTAGTCCAGAATCACCACACACATGCTTTCTCCTTTTGGTTTTCTAATGCTTTGATGAAGGGTTTTGTAGGTTGCTTGGGTTTTCACTTTGTTGTAGGTGATTACAAGTCATCTCGAGGTTGTGTGAGAAAGAGCAACATACAATTAATTATATTTCCAGTAAAACAGAGCACATATAAAGTTACAAAGTCTAACTACCAAAGGGTCCAAGACCATATACTCCAGGGTCTAGGTATAGGTTCTATTCTAATTGGTACAGTCTTGCAACCAACTCAGTTTTCTAGTTCTAGGATTGATAATGAAGCATTTCTAGTTTTCAATGATATACCTTTTCCACCTATCTTGCATATCTAGATCTTCTTTGTTTTGAACTACACAACTAAGTCTTCATCTCCTCTTGTGTATTTGAGATATCATTTTATCATTTATCATTGTTGCAAGTATTAATTCATTATTCAAATTATGTATGGTTAATTATCAATTGATTATATCAAAATAATCTTATGTAACAAACTCTTACATCATATTTATTGTTAAGGGTTTTTATTATCGTACACATTGCATAACATAATTTAACTAGTGTGCAAACATTTAGTAAACTTGACATTTGAATTGTATTTATTGCTAAAATCCTAGTGATCCTAGAGTTTCCTCTTTGATTTTGGTGTGTTCTAATTCAAAGTATCATAGATCACTATCATTATTATCATCTATATCGTAAGACAAAGGCTTCATGCACTTGTTTCAATAGGAGTTATTATCCCTTTAATCAAGTCCATTCTCCTCCTTCATGTAAGGGAAATGAACCATATGATGATCCTACTTATGAGCATGTACACCATGATTCTACCATATCTATCTCTCGCAAGAACGCATATTCTATTGTTAATATTTTTGCTCATTATTTCTTCATAATTTTCATTAATACTATACAAGGGGAGGGTTCTCATAACACATCTGAAAATCAAGCTCTATTTGATGATGGGGAAAAACATTTTACATGTTTTTTACAAGAAAATCATGGTAATATTGATGTTCTTTTCTATACCGCTCGGGACCAACTTAATAATACTATCATATCCTTTGCAACTGATCTCAATCCTCAATTGTCTAATGCTGATATATCCATTATTTTTACTTCCTATGATTCCTATTTCATTAGGGGCACCTAATCTTCACTCCACAATGTTTCCATTTCTAACTCATAATTCTTCACATCCTTTTTCTTTTAACATGCAAGCTCTTAAATCCCTTGTTCATATTTTACAAGCTCAAATTTTACAACTACAATAAAGCGCATTTGCTTCTTCTCATATTG
The DNA here is from genome assembly GCA_019776745.2 of Taxus chinensis. Lineage (NCBI taxonomy): Eukaryota > Viridiplantae > Streptophyta > Pinopsida > Cupressales > Taxaceae > Taxus > Taxus chinensis. The sequence continues at coordinate 181,314 of JAHRHJ020003156.1, forward strand.
TGGACTCTACATAGATGCTTCAAAACCCAATTGCACCCAAAGTGGCTTCCTACCCTTTATGTATCATTTTTCTCCTAAGCTTCTTATCTATGATGGAAAGGGTGATCCTGAATAGTACCTTTGTACGTTTTGTGTTGCTTGATTGGATTATTCTTAAAATAATACATTATTTACCAAATTGTTTCCTCAAAATCTCAAAGATTTTTCTCTATAATGGTTTTATGATCTCCCCATGAATTATGTCTGGATGTTCATGTTGTCATGATGGAATGAATCCTTTGGGGAGTGGTGTGATGAGTCCCCTTCCAATTGATAAACTTGAAACACTCTTAGGTTATGGGTGACCTAAATTTTGAGTTAGAACATAATATTAAATGTGTTATAAACCTTAGTTTATAATTAAATAATTAGGAATATTTATATTCTTAATTATTTAATATAAACTATGTTTGTTATGGTTAATTGATTATTATTAATCAAATTAAATTCGAGGTGCTTTGTAAAAATTCACAACCGTCACTTAATATTTAAATGACCCATGTGCTCAAATGATTATGGAGACAAATCATTGTTAATGGAATTCACGTGTGAATTTAGGTGGAGAGAAGTGAGGAAGGAGACTTTACTGGACTGTGTAATTGTTTCTCAAATAATGTAAATCTCTTTTTTCCATGGTTTTTTACCCCTTGGGGTTTTTTCCACGTTATATCTATGTCTCATGTGTTATTTATTATTTTATTGCCTATGTTTTAATGTTATGTTTAATGTAATATTTAATTTGTTAATTTAATTACTCAGACCTAACATGGTACCAGAGTATGGTTATAAGTATTATTAATTTAATTTAATTAATATTCGGTAAGGGTTACAACTGTTGGTGGTTTGTTGCAAAAATGTAAATAAATACCCCCCTCTCCTCCCTTTGATTTTACACATACACATAAAAATATTTCACACTTCCAAACCTCTCTCAATTTTTTACCATGTGATGAAAAATTTTAGTTGGTGAAAAATCTCTGCTCAGGACCTGCAAATAAAGGTAAGGGTAAATAAGTTTGAAATATTTTATTAATTGTATAGTTTCTAAAGTGTGTGCAGGTGAAAAGTAAAAATGTGGGGTAAAACAAGTAAAACTTAAGGTCTCCTCAGGAAGAGACAAACCTCCATGAAATAGGAAATTTCAATTTTTCCTATTGGCTCTGGTGAAACTATGGAATGGGGCCAAAAAAATTTTTATTTCAATGTCCCAATGTCCTAGTGTGACCCCTGGTACCCTCCTTTAATTAGTTTTCAACTATATTATTAAAAATAATTATAGCCTAAATGTCTAAGTTTATATATTAAAAACTACAGTCTAAGGGTTGCTAATTTAAATCTTAAAAAAACTATAGTTTAAATTAACCTTTATTCTTATATTATAGCCTGATACTAAACTATGTGGCCACATTTAAAACTATAGTTTAAAACCTATAAAATACATTATATAGAAACTATAGTTTATATTCATTTTATTTATACCCTACCATTCTATGTTGTGCGTTTTTTGCCATAAAAGCACATCCCTCTGCTCCCCACGTGGCAGCCTCTACACGCTCCCTCACCCGCTCCAATATTCTTGGCCACATGGCCCCCCTGTCCCCCACGTGACCGACCACCTCCTCCCACTGTAAAACTTTCCAAGGTTGGCCATGACAATTTTTTTCATTTGGGACTTTAGTCCCACATCCGTTCTGCAATAGAAATTGGGGGGGTTTAAATATTGATTAAAGGCAGATTTAACTATGTGACTTTGGACTTCACACATTGGTTTTGTTTGAGAGCCAATTCGGAACATCGGTCGTGACTCTCTGTGTTGGCTCAACATTATGTTGTGGTTGCATTATGCTCGATTGGCAGAAAATTAAAGATTTGATAAACATTAGTTGCTACCTGTTTGCTTGACCCTAAAACGACAAGTTGGTATAGAAACTTGTGAGTTGATTAAGAATTTGGTAAATTCATGAGCTCAAAGCAACTCACCGAGTTGATAAAATCAACTCAACCGAGCTAATGATCTAAATCATTTACAATGGAGCTAAGCTCCATTTTTTTTAATACATATAATATATTTTTTCTTTTTTTAAAAAATTATTCAATTATTATTTTTATTTAATATTAGAAAATGTTTTCAAATAAGTTTTTTTTGTATTAGATGAGGAATTTTTTCTTGATAATTTAATAAGAATGAAAAATAATGCATTTTTTATGGCGATCAAGTAAGTCGTTTTCTTGCAAATCTAAAAAAAATCACTTACATTTCAACGAATTTGCCTTATAGTCAAACTAATATGTTGTGTGTCTAGAATATTTATTTGACAGGTCTAATTTTGACATGTAAGGAAAATCCAAGAAATAATCATAGTTTGAACAATGACAAGGGGGAATAAACGCTATTACTAAAAACATTTGTTGAAAATTTGCAAGTAAAAATGGGATCTAATCAACAATTGAAAAATCAGGGATGTTGAATGGATCTAATTACAACATCTGGAAGATAAGATTGAAGGGTGGAATTCATGGCTCGCAAGCTCTGGACGGTCATGAATGGTACGGAGAAATCTCTGACCGGCAGTCAAGCAACAGCGGACAATGCATCTACATATCAACAAAAGGTGCAGGAAGCAATGTCCATTATATTGTGGAGCATGCACGATGATTTCCTCCTTCACATAGGGAATCAAAAAATTCCGAGTGAGGCTTGGACGCAACTAGAATCAATGCATGAAGGTATGTGATTATCAAAAATTATAAAATTGATTCTAGAACTGATGATGACTCCCGTGAAGGGAGATGAAAAAGTAGTTAACTTTCTAGAAAAAAATAAAGACATTAAATCTCAATTAGATGGATGTAACAGTAATTTAATTCATGATAAACTATTGTATTTCATTATTCAAATGAACATCCATGAAAGGTTTAGGAATTTCATTTCAGTTTTGAGTTCTAAATACCAAACTGAGCAAGAAATTCTTGATATGTACACTCTGAGTGCTCTCCTGATCCATGAAGAGCACGTTATGACTAATTTTGATTCGAAAGAGAATGCCACTCAGGAAATTCTCGCTCTGAAATCTAAAAACAATCCTTCTATACTTAACAAGAATCAAAAACCAAACTTTAAACCACCTAGTAAAGAAAAGAAACCTAGAAATTTGAGAGTTAGTTTTGATGGAAAATGTTATAACTATGGTAAATTTGGTCACAAGAAAGAAGATTGTAGAGTCAAAAACAAAACAAATTTCAAAAATCAAAAATGGAATAAACCAAATCAAAATCAAAACGAGAATGAAGAGAATAATCATAAATCTAATGTAGTTACTCTATAAACTACATTTGTCACTACTAATGAAAAGAAAATGTTTTCTTTTTTTGTTTTGTATTGAATTAAAAAAGAATTTGCTTTCGTTCACAGTCAACTCATAATAATTATAGTGTAATATTGTTGAAAGATAAATGGTTTATTAAGAATGAACTTAATATCACTATAGCTGAAAGCATACAAAAGAATGACTTATATATGTTTAAAGGTTTTACTTCGGCTTCTTGGTCATCTTCTCAAAAATAGAAGTTTTTTTCAATTGTGGCATGAAAGAATAGATCATATTTTTTAGGAGCATGTATGACATGTCTTAGCTTAATCTAGCTTCTAATCTACCACCTATCTTTCATGAAATGTGTGAAGGGTGCTTACGTGGTAAGATCACCAAAAACCCTTCCTCGGTCATTTTTTGAAGAAAACTCCACATAATCCATGGAATTTGTCCACAGTATTTTTAGAGGATATTTAAAATTCCTAGGAAGGTTCATTTTATGTTGTGATTATTCTTACATGATTTGGTCATCTTTTCATATACGTTATCTATCAGTCTTATCAAAATTTTAAAGGCTTGGATTAGATAATAAAGATATATATGTTGTTGATAAAACATTTCTAAATTCTAAATTAGTATATGATTAATAAAAATATTATAATATGTAGGGGGTTTGGGAATTAAAGGACAAAATAACAATTGTGTCATATGTAAACAGAAAAGCTATCTCTGAGAAGAAATGTATAATACTAAAATTATCTCTGAAAAGAGATGTATATATTACTCAAAGACTGTGATTACAATAACTACATCCAATAGGAGATGTTTGTTATTCCCTTGCGGGTTATTGATTTAATTCAATTTGAATTAATTAAATATAATATTGTAGAGTCACTATTGAACAAAATAATGTATCAATGTTGAAGTATAGAAATGACACAAGCAAGCTAAGATTTAAATAATAAAACCCTAAGCGAAGAAGGGAGATAAGATGAATTAATTGATTTACACTCGATCTTGAGTTGATCAGGACTGGGAAAATTACTGAATAGGATGGGAAGAATGTCGTTATTACTCACTGTAAATTCTAGAGCTCACAGATACTGTTAGACATGGGCGCCCACAGTAGGGCACGAGTGCCTGATGCTGGATACTGCTTCTAGGCGTCGGTGACTACGCAAATGCTCAGAACATGATTTATGTAGTATCACAAGATCTTCACTATTTCTTCCTCTTGGTCACCTGGTAGTCACTCCTTAAATGTTGAAGGTACTTGTAACCTGTAAAATAGAAGTTCAACTGCACAAGCCCACAAAACCACATCAAACCTAAAAAGAAAGATGCAATATGGGGAGTTGGACTAACCCCGACGGTCAACCTGAGAGTGAACTTACAACCGAGCGCTACACTACATCTCAGACTCCATGTAGTTCTTATGAGTGTGTGTAGATATTGTGCCCTAGGATGCCCTTGTCCAAGTTGCACTTGATAGTGGGTTGTAGCTAGAATGTAGAAATGTATAGCATGTGTGGATGAAATATAATGAACTTCTCCTTCCTATGTAGTGTATGAAGAGTTGATGCATCCCTTGTCCCTTGAATGGATGTTAGATGAATGACTTGGAGTGCTTTAGGTGCCTTTTGAATGTAATCTTAGGTGGTAATAGTAATGTTTAGTGCTTGGTCCTTGATTTTGAACACATAACTATGTATTTTTATGATTCCTTTGTTTGAATTTTGTAATTGACAACTAGAAGGCTGAATCATAAGTGAAAAAGATGCCCAAAATGTAAAAGATACCCAAAAGGGGTGAATAAGATAAGAAAGGGTCAGGGGCGCCTAGGCGTTGTTGTCTTGGCTGGGCGCTGGTGTCTGAAGCCATGAAAGATAAATTAGTAAAATACCGGTTGGATTGTAGGGTGTGTAAGACCAAATAAAAAGCAAGAAACAAATAAAAGAGACCAAAGATAGTTGTCAATTACTAGTTTTATTGCTTAGGAATCATGTAAATGCAAGTATGCTTTTAGGACCTAGAAATGTACCCAAGTGCGTGATTTAGTGTCTACAGTTACATATACTTACATACTATTTTTTAGAAATATAAAGAGGTGCCTAGAAGAATGTGGAAGGTCACCAATTTTGAGGGAGATGAGGTGATTCAACTTCCATGAATCACATAGGTGACAATTTCACGAATTTACTTTTTTTAGACAACACTACACAAATTATATTTTTAGGCCTTTAGATTAGGATTTCAGGGGTCAAAATTTTCCAAACAAATTTTTTTACACCCTTCCACCATATTCTACATGTTCTAAGATTTCCACCACATTTTTAACATACTCAATTAGAGCTATGGTGCAAAATTTATGGCTCCCAAAATTTGATCCACTATAATTTACACCTGGGTCGTTGTCTGGATCACTTGGGGATGCCTTTGTGTTTGTATTGGAGACATCCAATACTTATTGCATCTAATATATATTTTATAAGATTAATATGTTGAAATTTCTCAACATATTGGTAACATAAAATGGTTACTTGTTAAGCATATTGCTAGATTATTTACTTGTTGTTATACAACTTGTTTTTTAACATATCAATGTAAGATTCATAGATGGTTAAAAGTGAAATCAATAAAAATCTATACTATGTTTATTATGATGTTTATATGGATATTATGACTCTAACCATGTTGATGTTGTTTTAGATATAAATATACAACTGGATATGTGTTCAAGTTTTTGGTACAGGTGTTATTATTTGGAGTAGTAAAGAGCAGCCAACAATCTCCATTTCTTCTACTAAGGAAAAGTATAGAAGTGCAGTGGAAGCAACGAAAGAATTCATGCGGATAAAGTGACTGTTGGAAGAGATACACATGGAAGCTAAAGCAACTACTCATATTCTATGTGATAGCTAGAGTTGCATTTCTCTTGTTACGAATCCAGTTCAACACCAAAGAACGAAGGATATAGAGATTCATATGCATTTTATCCAAGAGAAGGTTCTCTACGGTGATATAGATCTCCATTACTGCCCGACTCAAGATCAAGTTGAAAATATTTTTACAAAAACATTGTGTGCTATAAAGTTTTGCAAGTTTCATGCAATGTTTGGCCTTTCAGAGTTTCCATTAAGTGGGGGTGTGCATGACAATGTCACCTCTTAATGGTCGATCTTGTGTTATCTCCTTCTCCTTTATAATTTTGCTCCATTATAAAGAACTGTAAAAATATCTTTTATGATCTTTGTAAACTTGTCACTCTAATTTTACGGTGTACATTAAAATGTGTAAAATCTATTGTAAAGGATGTCCTTGTGTTATAAAATGCTCTTAGAGATGTTGGTTGAGAGATTTTCCATGAGAAACTCTGATATGTAGTCTTACAAATCATGTTTAGCCTAAATCATTCACTACTGATGTAGAGACAAAATCATGCACTTGGGTACAGTTCTAGGTCCTAATCACATACTACTATTCATATGATTCCTAAGTGAGAAAACTAGTAATTGAGTATTGTCTTTGGCCTCTTTCTTACTTTCTCTTTGGTCTTACACACCCTATAGCCTAGCCTGATCTTCATTGCTTTATATTTCTTGACTCTAGACACCAGCACCCAGGATCCCTCATCCCCTCTAGGTGCCCCTGACCTCTTTGTATCTTACTCACCTCTTTTGGGCCTCTTTTATCTTTTGGGCATCTTATTTTCTTATGGGTTGGCCTTTTAGTTGTCAATTATGAAATTCAACCAAGGGAATCATATAAATACAAATTATGTGACCATAATAAAGGACCAAGCTCTAAGCATCTATTATCATCACCTAAGGTTGCATCCAAAGGTATTCTAAGAGCATGAAAGACATCCATCTAGCTTTCATCCAAGGGACAAGGGACTGTATTTTCTACATACACACATAGGAGGGGAAGTTCATTTTTCCATCTGCACATCTATTTACATTGCTACATCTAGTTATTCTCCGTTATCACATGTGCTTGCACAAGGGATTCTTAGCACACGATTTCTACACACACGCACAAGAATTACATGGAGGCTGAGATGTAGTACAACACTCGGTTGTAAGTTCACTTTGTTGGGTGACCAGCGGGGTCAGTCTGACTCCCCATTTGCATCATTACTTTTTAGTATTCGATGTAGTTTGGGGTTTTACATGATATCATTTCTTTTATAGGTTACATCTGAATTCTGCAATCATTTAGCGACATATTGGTGACCAACATCGAAGGTTAGAGACCATCTTGCGACACAACAAAAGTCAGTTTCTGAGGTCTTGCGCAGTCATATGCACCTACTAGTTGTCTATAGTGCCTAGGCACCCTAGTATTGTTCCAAGTGCCCTAGTCCAGGCTCATCCGATAATTACATAATTTTCCGAGTTCGATTACGATAATCTCCTCCTCCTGTTCATCAGTTTTCCAAACTAGAACACTTCGGGATTTATTGCAAAATCAGCTAAGTCTTATATTCCCTCTCTTGCACCTAGGATTTAAATTTTCATGAGCTTGTTACTTATGTCAAATTTGTGCTTTATCATTTATTTATCATATGTGACTCTATAATATCTTAGGGTTATACTAAATTCAATTTTTGTTAAATCGATTGATTTATGGATTCCAAATCCTTTTGTACCAAAAGGTAAGATGAGCATGATGGTGGTGTATAAATCCTTCAAATGTGATATGTTAGCCTAAACCTTTACTATAGTTTATGGATTTGTAAATCCTATTGTATAAACAGGGAATGTGGGCATATGTTCCCCACGTAATATTAAGGGGGAGTGTTAGAACATAATATTAAGTGCATTATAAACCTTAGTTTATAATTAAATAATTAGGAATATTTATATAATTGATTATATTAAATCGGGGTGCTTTGTTAAAAGTCACGTCTCGTCACTTAATATTTAATGACCGGCGAGGTCAAATGATTATTGAGATCATTATTTTTGGAATTCACGTTGTGAATTATTGGGGTGGAGAGAAGTGAGGAGAGGAGAATTTATTGGATTGTGTAATTGTTTCTCGAATAATGGAAATAACAAGGAAAAGGGTAGGAACTAAGCACAAGGATAAAATAAAAAGGTTGAAAATAAGGTGATGCACCAGAATGTTTGAGGACCTTTACTTGCCTGAGCATACACAAGAGGAGTAAGGAGGCCAACACACCATACATGACTCAAAATTTGACGTACTTCTGCATAAGTGTTTCATAGAGAGGTTTAAAGTTATGACAACACACAGAAGGGGCAACAAATGGATTTATGAGGGCTCAAATGGCGAAACTCCACTGCTGAATCATGCATGAAATTAATGGAAACATAGACTATAACTTGGAAATTAACGCATCCTTGTATAAAGGTAAGAAAATATGACTGAAAATTAAGGATGAAAACTTCTATCATGAGATAAAATCATCTATGTCACAATTCTACACAATACACATGTAGTGAGAAGGTAAAAATGGTTCCTTTATTAATCCAAAAGGTGCAACAAGTACAAAACTAGTGGTGCTCAACCAAAACTAGCAAGAGGTCTCCTTTTTAATGACTAATCTCCATTATATATATAGGAGAGATGAAAATTGTAGAGAAAAAAGAGCATGCAAGAGTTCATAAATGTTATTAATGACATCAGAAAGTTCTATCAAGTTACTTCAACTCCTCCATGAATTTTCCCTTGGATTGAGGTTGTCTTCATGAAGAATAGCGTAGGAATTGCTGGAGAACTCAACTAGTCAAAAGATCTTCAATAACCCTGTTGCATGTCCTCTTAACACAAGATTCAACTCTCCTTCATCTTGCCCTTGCATGCTTTCCTCTTAACTCCAACTTGATCTCCACTCTGGACTTGACCAAAATCATAAAATTAGGGTTTTACTCCAAGTCTGGACCCAAATGATGACTCTTGTAGCTCATTCATCTTTTCAGTTAACTCATTTCTTTAAAGCGGAGAATCAAAGATCTAAAGGAACTTAGGAATAATTCCTCTTTCTCCAAAAGCCATCTTGAATCCTTTATTATGCCACTTCTGTCAACTAAATAAGTTAAAGTGGGGGAACTCGAGGGAGTTCCTCTTATTCCTCCAGAACCAACTTAACCAAATCTTCTTACTTCCTTTTCGGCTAAAAGGTTATGAACTTAACTGACTCTTGCCAAAATTTGATTTTCAACTCTGTCTCTATTCTACCCTTTAATCAACTAAATGGGTTATGTGAAGAACTGACGGAACTAGGAACATTTCCTCTTGTTCCTCAAAAAGCCAACTTTTTTCCTTTAATCTAACCTTCACTCAACTAAATTGGTTATGCAGAGAACTGAAGGAACTCATGAACCAGTTCCTCTTGTTCCTTCAAAAGTTGATTTCCCTGAAAAATTTAACTCAATTGGCCAAATTAGTAAAGCGGTGAACAAAAGGAACTCATGAACTATTTCACTTGTTCCTCCAAAATATGATTTTCTTGAAAAAGAGGTGTGGGCTATGAAATAACTTCTGCAAATATGATTTTGACTATGTTTTGACCTTATGGAAGTGGACTTTGCTTGATGAATGATCTCTCAAGCATGTGAGGGTTGCATACAATGTGTAAAATATTTCCAAGATTGCCATCTTCTGTGAGTACCATGATTGTACTTGGTGAAAGAGACCATAGTGACTGAAAAGGCAACATCCTTGGCGGTCTCTGTTATTTGCTTGCCTGCTAAGAAAGGAGATCGGTAGCCTTGAAAAATCCATTGGGCATAGATTCTTACCAATCTAGTCTGAAAGTGCACACTTTGTTGCAACCTCTTGAAACAACTCAAATTCTAAAAATGCCTTCTCAAGACAACAACAAAATGTGCTAAAGAACTTATGGGAAAGACAACAACACCAACAATGTGCACAAGGCACTTAAAAGGATGAAACTAAAGCAAAAATGTGCATGAAGCACTTGGAGGAAAACAAGACAACTACCTACTATGTACAAGGGTGAATCATGACCTCAATAACAATGCTTGAGGTATATCCCATTAAGAGGGATATCCCATTAATTGGGATATGCAGCTCTTCACCACTCAACTTGGAGAGCTGAAAGGCATTGTGTTGCTTGCAACTAGAAATCATATATGGTCCACTCCATATAGAGTCAAACTTGGTATGCCTTCTTGGTTTAGTCCTTTCCTCATCCCATTTGAGAACAAGGTCTCCTTCCTTAAATGTTATTGAAACTTCCTTCCTGTCAAATTATTTCTTTATTGGGCTTGATGAAGCTCCATTATATGCATTGTTCGGTTTCTAACCTCTTCCAACTCCATTAATTCTGCAAATCCTGATTTCCATTACATCTTCTTCCATCATTTCCAATTGGTTAATGAGCTCTAGGGATGGTAATTCAAAAGATATAGGCAACCTTGCTTCTCTACCATAGAAAAGCATATAAGGTGAGTTACCAATATCCCTTTTAGGAGTGATTCTATCATCCCATAAGGTTGTCTTTTACTTTGTATGTCATGATATTTGGTTCTCTTCCTTGGTTCTTTTCACAATCATAATAAGATTTTTATTAGTGGATTCAACCAATTCATTCCCTTGAGGGTAGTAGTTAGAGGATGTGCACAAATGGATACCAAGCTTGACATGCCCATTCACTTGTCCTAGTGCCAAGAAAGGCCATTGCATTATCAAAAATGATTGAAGCAGGAACTCCAAACCTAGTGACTATACCTTCATAGAAGTCCAAAACTAAAGTCTCATTTTCTTCCTTGAGAGCCACTACTTTTGTCCACCTTGTAAAATAATCAGTAGCTGTAAGAACCCACTTATGACTTGCACTTGAAGGTGGGTTAATCATCCCTATGAAATCTAAGCCCCATTGCATGAAAGGTTTCTCTACCTGTATGGGTTGGAGAGGGAGGGATGCTATTTTTTCTTACCTGTAAAGAAAACACTTCTTACACTTCTTAATCCATGCATAAGCATCCCTAAACAAGTTAGGCCAATACTAACATACCATCATTATGTTAAAAGTTGTAGTTCATGGAGAAAAATGTCCACCTGATAGCCCCTCATGGAACTCTTCTAAAATACTATCAATCTGATTTGTCTCAATACATCTTAAGAGAACACCATTGATATATTTTCTAAATAATATGCCATCCACCAAAACATAAGGAATAGATTGTAGTCTAAAATACCTCCTTTTAGCTTTGTCCAAACCTTGAGGGAACTCACCTGTTTGAAGGAAATGGACCATGTCATGAGTCCAACTAATAGGCAATGAAGTTACAACTAATTGTTAGCCATCTTGAAGCACTAGGACAACATTCTTACCATTATGCAAATATGAAGCTAGCTACTCACATAAACCTCTTCCTTTAATCAACTTTGTGACCTTGATGTCCACATCATACTCCATTACTTTTGTGATCCAGCCTGCCCTCTTCTCATTTAAGTCCTTGCTCAAGAGGAATTCTTTTACACTTGGGTGTGAAACCATCAAATGAACTTTATTGTTAGAAATCAAGTGCCTGAACTTCTTTAGACTCCTTATAATAGAAAGGAATTGTTTCTCTACAAAGGAGTATCTTACCTCATAACCTTCCAAGCCTTGACTAAAGAATGTTATTGGTTGCTCCATACCTTCATTATTTTGCTGCACTAACATAGCTGAAATAGTATCAATGCCTCCAAAGGCATATAAGGTGAAGTCTTTAGTAAAATCAGGATTTATGAGGGTAGGAGCTTGTGATATAGCTTTCTTAATTGCTTCAAAACTGTTCTTTCCCTCTTTGGTCCAACTGAAAACCATATTCTTCTGTAACATAGAGGTTAGTGGCTTCACAAGGTTGGAAAAATCAGGAATAAACCTCCTAACCAAATTGATTCTTTCAAGGAAACTTTGCAATGCTTTTTTGTGATTGGGCAAGGACAATGAAAGAATAACACTTACTCTTTCAGGATCAATAGCAAGCCCCTTTTTGGAGACAATATGGCCTAAAGTTTTCCTTCATGAATTGAAAATATGCATTTCTTGGGGTTGAGTGAGACTCCATATTGTCTACACCTTTCAAACACTTTCCTAAGATGAGACAAATGATCATTAGCTTGCTTGGAAAACATTGTAATAACATCAAGATAAACAAGTACTATGTCATTGATTAGCCCCTGAAATGCCATATCCATGGCTCTCTAAAAAGTAGCTCCTGCATTAGACAAACCAAAAGGCATCTTCCTATATGCATAGGTTCCCCATTTTGTAGTGAAGGTTGTCTTAAATTGATCCTCTTCTTGTACCAATATCTGATTGTAGCCAGAATAACCATCAAGAAGTGAAAAACACTCTGAACTTGTCACCATTTGTAAGATTTGTTCCATGGAAGGTAATGGGTAGTGGTCCTTCAATGAAGCTGTGTTTAGATCTCTAAAGTCAACACATAACCTTATCTCTCCATTCTTTTTCCTCACAGGGACCAAATTTGCAACCCAAGATGAGTGTTTGATAGGAAATATTATGTTAGCCTCTATCAACTTATTCAACTCTTGCTTCATGAGAGGCTCTATCTTTGGGTTTATAGGCCTTTGCTTTTGCCTAACAGGCTTGGCATTTGGATCCAACTCTATAGTGTGTTGTGCTAATTCTGGATTAAAACCTTTAAGATCACCATATCCCCATGCAAAAACATCATCAAACTCTTGACAAAGCTGGACAAATGCATGTTTTTCCTCTAGAGTACATACCTTGCCAAGCTTGAGGAACTTGTCCTTGCCAATGATGGTTTGTTCATAGTCTTCATGCTTAATCATCATGTTTAATTTCTCTCCTCTAATTTGATCATCAATATTGAAGATGGACTCAAGAGTGACCAAACCTTGAGGTAGCTTGTTTGACCTCAATTGGATGATTTACTCTTCATATTGTTGTTGTAGTTCTCCTAATTTTTAGTTGAGAACTCAACTTCTTCTTGTAAAAAATTGATTATTTTTTGGTCATTATCAAACACCTACCAATTTGTGTTATTATTAGGTAAAATTGGCCTTACAACCACCTTAATATGTTGTTGTACTTTGTCCTTTTTGATGTCATTAGGAATATCAATTTGTGCACCAATGGCAGCTAGTCTGTCAGCATGTTTGTTCTCCTCCCTAGGAATGGATTGCAGTTAAAAGCTTCAAACTCCTCAATGAGGTCCCATACTCTATTCTTATAGGACTTTAACAAGTTGTTTTTAGTTACATTCTACCCTCTTACCTGATTTACAACCAATTCATTGTCACCAAAGACCTGTAATTGTTTTATTCCTTTCCTTCTAGCCCATTGGAGACCATGTATAAGGGATTCATACTCAGTTAAATTGTTTGTACAACTGAACTAAAACCTAAGGGAAGAATAGTATTTTTCTTTCATTGGAGACATCAACATGATACCTCCTCCTACCCCATTTCTATTCCTAGACCCATCAAAGTACATTTTCCAAACACCATCATCTTGCTCATTTGTCTTCACAAGGTTAGGAATGAAAGAGTCTTCCTCATGCAAACAATAAGTACCAAGACCAACCTCTTCAATATTCTTATAAGGATCAAACTCATGACTTTCAGTCCCCCATTCATCAAGCAATAAATCAGGTATACCTTCAAGAAGAGTATTTGGCTCCTTGTCAACTAGTTGATCTTCTTCATCAATGATTATGCAATTGGCATTAATGACACTTGGCACATAAGGTTCTATATGGTTATTTGCAATAGGTTCAGACATTATGGTGACTTTAGTGCCATACCTAGTTCTAAATAACATGTGAGACCAATCTGATGACAAATACCCCCCAATCTTGGCTATGAAATCCCTAGATAGGCATAAAGCAAAGTATAGAGGGAGGAGGTCAATTATAAAAATGTCTTGGGGAATTGAGAAATTTAGGACATGCATGTAAAGTGAGGCTCAATCCTTTGATGACACCAACAGTCTCTATGGATGTCCCATCCAGCTGTACAACTTCTTTAGAAAGAGGTTCATACTCTAGACCAAGCTTGTCAACTATCTGTTTAGGCATGACTGAACTATTGGCTCGTGAATCTATCATGCAATTGTGGACTAAATGGTTGCCAATGATCAATGACACATAGAAAGGAGGGGGTTTTACACTTTTACTTGATTGGTCTTCCTTTGGCTGAGGTGTATTGGTAAGCACAACTTTTGATTGCTCCTTCGATGACTCATTTAAAAGGCTAAGGTTAGACAAGGCAGCTTGTAAAAGATCCTTTTGCCTAGGAATAGACAAAGACTCCCACATTGAAATATTCACGTTGGTTTTCTTCATATGCTCAAGAATATTAAATGGGGAAGTACTAACCTTTTGTTGTACTTTACCTACAGTGGTACCTTCTTGTGTTGATGTTGATAAGGTAGGAGCTTTGGGTTGTTCTTGAGCTCTTATAGTCTGATTCTTCTGAATTTCTTGCACCTTATGAGCTGGAACAGGACCAGCAACACCTTGAGGTATTTGAAAAGACTGAATATGACCTTTATCAACTTATTTTTCCACTTCTATGGCTCTCTTCTTTGACCTTGTACTGGCTGCCACAAAGGTAGAACCCTGATTTTTACCTTGCAACTGATTTACTCCACAAAACTCTTCCCCTTGCCAATTGAGAAGTGTAACATCATTCTGCACTATCTCTTGAGAAGCCTCTTTCTATGATGGTGTTTCAACTGATGTACTTTGGGAAATTGAGGCATTTTGTACCATTAGTTTTTGATTGAGGACACCATTTGGACAAGAGGTTTCGTTGTGGGGTTGGTTACAAGGGAAGCACCACTCATAGTCATGTATTAAGTTGTTTTGGACAGGAACTATTGCCTTAGAAGTGCTAGCAGCATTGGGGTTGTATGATTGATAAGGCTTAGCATTAGTGATTTGGCCTTGGCCTTGAAAATTAGATTGAAATTGTGGCTTATTAGGCTGGTAGGGTGGATAGTAAGGTCTGTAATTCTGATTTTGTTGTCTCTTAAGAGAAACCATTTCACTCCCAAATGTTTGTAAAAGTCTTGTAACTTCTTGTAAATCATTAGATTGTCTTGGGATAGTATTGATTTGGCTTACAGGTTGACTAATTAGAACTAGAAAGGTTATTATTACAAGTATTTGAAGTGGCATAAAGGGATGTACTTTTGGAAATATAGGCATATGAGGCCTTGGTGCAATTTTTCCAACTTGCATGCGACTATTCTCATCCCTAATGGCTACTTTATAGAGTAGTGTGATGAATCCCTTTCCAACTGACAAAATCGAAACACTCCTAGGTTGTGGGTGACCTATATTGTATTGTAGTGAGTCTCCAGAGATACAGAGCCGTTTAAGCCCCTAGTGTAAATCTGCAGCATTTTAATTAAACTAATTCTACTCTACTATTGTAACGAAGCGTAAATGTGGTATTGGAATTAAGCCATTTCAAGTTCCTTAATAGAAATTTGCAGCCTTAAGGTGACTGCAAATAGTCTGGTTTGAGCATCTCTACTTATCCTGAGTATTATATTCTATGGTGCAAGTCGCCATGACTGTAAATTAATTACAGCAGTACACAACTCACAATTTAACGCACTTTTGCATAAGTGATTTCTAGAGAGGTTTAAATTTATGACAACACACGGAAGGGGCAACAAATGGATTTATAAGGGCTCAAATGGAGAAACTCCAGTTGTTAAATCTTGCATGAAATTTATAGAAACACAGACTATGACCTGCAAATTAATGTATCCCTACATAAATGATGACAACGGGTCCTTAGATCAATCCTATCTTAACATGCACCTTATTACCTGAATTCACTTTTTCACTGTCCACCTCAAAACATGATTTACCATATTTACTGTCAAAATTTGTTTGATTAACAACAAAAGAAACATTCCCAACATCAAAATACTTTCTAATAAGTTTGCAATTGAATCAAGATTCGTTTTAGTGATTTTCCACGTTATGCCTTCTTCAAAAGATATCTTGAAAATTTCATTGAAATGAATTGGGTCCTTAAGACCTTTGGTTGATGTTTCCAACCAATGGAATACAATATTGTCTCCTTCACAGTTCATTGTCCTTGCATATCACAACTTCTCTTCATTCTCTATATTTTTTCCTCATGTGTCATGGCTTCTAATACAATCAACATTCAAACTCCATTTTTTTACTCATACTAAACATCCATCATCCAACTACTCCATCAGGCTATGATTTCCTAAACCAACTACCCTTCAATGGTGGTTCTTGGCTGTTAGAACATAGTTAGGTACTGTTTTCAGACCTCTGGCATCTTAAGCATTTACCAATTGGACACTCCCTTAAAGGTATGTAAGCTTGATTCAAGGTGACTCTACAACTTACATCACATGCTTTTATCCACAAATGATGTCCAATCACTTAAGGTTGACTATATATGATACTTGTTTGACTATTGTAGATGTAACAATATTCTTAGCACTGTGGAAGGCCAATACACTACAAAACACCCAAAAACATCTTGATAGAAATTTAGTTACACCTTCAAATGATCTATTCTCTGTAATACCACTCCTTATCCAACTTGGCAGTCTACTCTTTTAACCATATGATTCCCGAATTTCATGAAATATCATTCAATTTGATACTCTTGTTATATTGTTACAACAATAAGGTCTCAATTTCCTTAGAACTAAGCTAGACCGACTGAGGGATCTATCCCATGTAGAAACGTGTAACAATCGTATTTACCTCTTTTCAGTCATATACATCATGTGGTTCTCCATTGAAAGGTCAATTGGAGTCCACTTAAGGACAAGTTTCTTCTTGATCTCTAGTCATTTGTCTTCAGCACTGTCCTTTAGGCCTGTTACACAATAATTTTAGGTCTAGATCCCAAGTGCTAGACATGGAGTTCACCCTTGAGACTCCTGTAGGAATTTTCAATACCCTTTATAACGTTTAAGAAGATCATCAAGTTTTATCGTTGCAATTCTCTTAGATTCTTGCCCATTTCACAATGAATTAGAACAAATTGGCCTTAAGTGGCTAACTATGTCATCTTCTTGAAAGGGGTATAGATATGATTCTCTTGTTTGGCCAGTGAAATTCCATGAGACTTCTTTTATCTTGAAAGGGAAGACACACAGGTGATTTGTTTCAAATCATTAGTTGGGCAAAACTAGTATAATGGCCGAGATATAATGAATTTGATTTAAACCCTAGATCAAGGTTTCTATGAGCCCGATGGGAGAAAAATCACCTTAAATTTTCTTGATATTGACCTTTTTAAATCTTGAAACGAGGTAAATTAGCTTTGAGACACTCTACCACTTTTATGTTTATATATTTAGAACCTAAAAATGCTATTAGTTTTGCCTACACAATAAGCTTTGCAATAGAATCACATGAAAATTGACATGAATAAAGGCAGATCTGGAATTACAAAATATGGCATGAACTATCATTGCAGTGATTCTAGTCTTTGATCCTCTTATACTTACGGATCAACCAAAATCATGCAATAAACTTGGATACTTACTTCTTCTACAATCTTGATTGGACAGTAACTTGCTAAGAACACACATCTTTCCACAACATTTACATAATAATTCTTGCAATTTAGACCTTTTCATGCCATCCTTTGTCCGCTGCATGTTTTGAAAGTGTGATAAATCTCCCTTAAGGCTATCCAAGGATAATTCGATCCTAAGAAGACTCACCCAACCTCCTGGACTTAGCAAATCTCAGAGAATCTTGCCTAAAATCATGAAAAGACTTATCTTTATCTGCTGCTACATTGGAGAAAAGTCTAGAAGACTCTTGAGGTGAGTTTATATTAACATGGAGGTGAAAATAAATTCATTGCACACAATAATAGTTCCTTAGGACCATAACAACATAGCTTGCGAAATCATTTACAAGATGCTTATTATCCGTATGAATCATGCTAAATAATTGAAATTTTCAAACCACTGTATTTTGGAGGGGAAAATGATTTATGACTATAGACCTAAGATGGACAAATTTACAAGGGCTTCACTATCTTTGAAGACTCCACACCTTATTCCATCACTTGATAAAAACATATTTACTATGACCTGCACAAAGTTCTTATGATACTCCTACATCCATAAAGGTAAGGAAATAGGACTACAAATCAAGGATAAAAACTTCTATCACGAGATAAAATAAGCTATTTCACAATTCTACACAACACACAAGTAGTGAGAAGGTAAAAATGGTTCCTTTATTAATTCAAAAGGTACGACAAGTACAAAACTAGCAGGGCTCAGCCATAACCAGCCAAAGGTCTCCTCTTTAATGAATAATCTTTTGTATATATAGGAGAAATGAACTGTAGAGAGGAAAGACCATGCAAAAGTTCACAAATGCCAACACTATAACATTAGATAGTTCTACAACTTCCTCCCATGAATTTGTCCTTGGATTAAGGTTGTCTTCATGAATAATAGCATAAGAGATTATTGGAGAACTCAAACTAGTCAAAAAATCTCCAATAGGACCCTGTTGTATGTTCTCCTGACACTTAAGATTCAACTCTCCTTCATCTTGCCCTTGCATGCTTGACTTCCTCTTCAACTCTAAACTTGATATGTACTCTGAATTTGACCAAAATGATAAAACTGGGGTTTTAACTCCAAGTCTGGACCTGTAAGGATAAGTTCTGTAGTTTGCTCAACACGATATTCTGGGTCCTTTTCCATTTGCAATCTCACCATTGCTTTAAAACGGAAAATCGGGGAACTGGAGGAACTCAGGAACAATTCCTTCTGTTCCGTCAAAGGTCAACTTAACTAATTTTGAGTTTATATTGCCCTTTAATCGGTTGAATCAGTTAAGCGGAGAACAAAAGGAACTGTGGAATTGTTCCGCTTGTGTCTTAAAAAGCCGACTTAACCCCAATCGATGCCGAATTGGTTATGCGGAGAACATCAGGAACTGCAGAGAACTAGTTCCGCTTGTGTCATAAAAACCGACTTAACCCCAATCGGTTGAATCGGTTATGCGGAGAACAGAGGGAACTGAGGAATTGTTCTGCTTGTGTCATAAAAAGTTGAGTTACCTACAATCGGCCGAATCAGTTATGTGGAGAACTAGAGGGAACTGAAAAACTATTCTCGTTATGTCCTCCAAAAGGTGTTGACTATACTGACTAAACTGCCTTTGATTTTGCCAGTTAGTCAGCGGAGTTGCGGGGATGCACAGAGAACTGGTGAAACATTTCGTGAATAGTTCCTCCAAAACACTGATTTTTCCGAAAAACTTCCAAATGCAATGCGGCCATGGCAGGGATGCGGGGTACAGCATGGAGTAGAGGAACAGTTCCACCTGTTCCTTAAGAAGTCTGACTTGCCCTGTTTTAACTCAATTTTGCCAAAATTTGACTAATTCCTTTGAAGAAGAGGCTTAGCAAGAGGGAACATAATGACCAAAACAAAAAGATTTTGCCCATGACTTGTAAAGTTTTGAAGTTTCACTGATCTTAAGATAACAAACTTTATGGAAGCGGGCTTTGCAATTTTATATTAATATTTGAGACAAAGTTTCATATGCTTAAATCACTAAAATGCGACAAGGTTCTAATGAGCCCATCAATGATTATGTACTACACTATAAGACCATGCTTACTAAGATGAACAATATTTTGGCTAGAAAATGAATTACAAGATTTTTTGCACTAATTCTTCTTATTCCTTTACAATAATCGGTTATCTTTGACAATTTTCACTCATTTGATCATCTATGTCATACTCTAAAAGAACATGAAGCTAAGATCCTCCACATGAATAAGATCAAATATGTTGTTAATCCTCCTAAAACTTCTAATCACAAGTTTCAAGGAAAAACTAATTTTAAGAATAAAATTAATGATGACAAATTCTAAATTTAAAGTCATTGTCAATGTTGTATCTCAACCCACAAAGTTACAGTTGCAACCTTCTTGGTGACAATTCACATTTTCCTTGTGCACCATAAATAGTGCTTAAACAATTACTCGAGTGCAACCTTGTATCTCTCCCTCCACCACTTGAGGTTGATACAAGTGTGCCTCATGGTAAGAGATTTTGATGTTAATGCCCATTGTGATTATCATCGATGCATTGGTCATACCACTAATCAGTTGTATTAAGCTTCACCATGTTATACAATATCTTCTTGATGTTGAAGTTATTGAATGAGATGCTCCCATTGAATCTAAGCCTACTAATGATAATGCAAAGCTCAAAATATTTAGTGATCCACTTCATGAGTGTAATACTCCTAAATCTACTTCATAGGTGCACCATGCTTATCATTGTACCACCTCCACCTTTTTATGATCACCCATTAGATGCTATGATTGGTACTATTACTATTGTGCCTTCTTCGCCAGTTATTACTTTAAATGACACTGATATGGCTCACAACTTTGTTTCTGATACACTTTACATTCATGCTTTTGTTGGTCAGCATCCTATACATAATGTTTCAATTGATAGTATTGCTCCACATAATATGTGCACTTTTGAGTTCTTATGTTCTCTTGGATATACTAAAAATAAAATCATACTTGATTCTAAGACACATAAGGAATATTTTTCTCCCTCTCTTAGTTAGTTATGATACCTTGGACATCCCATTCTTGTGGAATCTTCTCTTATATTATGTGACAAGAGTTTAAGTTTCTCTTGGCTTCATACTTTGTAGCTATCCATTCTCTACTACATTAATGTGTTAAGTTCATTCACAATAAACACGTGGTTACAATTAGGGGTGTAACATTTGAGGACCCTATACTTCAACAGCTTAGCCCAACACATATGGTTACTACTCCTAGTCACTAGTACATCTACATCTTAGTACCTTTTAGTGTTTATCATTCTACATCTAGTAGGACACTCCCTTATAGTACATCTATGCATAGGTCTTCTAGTTCACATGTCCTACTTATAACACTTCTCAGGTCTCCTGGTTTACTTAGTCATCTAGGTCACATACCACTTCTCACAAGACACTTTCTCCTCAGGCCTTTGACTAGGTCACTACCTCTATGCATACCACTCATCACAGGTCTTCCCACCCTAGGTCTTCTATGACACATGCTACGGCTTTTACATAGATCATACATGAGCATCCTCTATCTCTTTTGACACTTTATGGGGCTTGTGCCTCCTTTACCCTTTGAGTGATGTGCCTCTTTATGAGAATCTTATTGGGTAGACTCTTATGCTTCCCCATTTCCTATACATACCTATTTTCAAAACAATTCAAAAACATTCAAATAATCACATAATACAAAAGCATTCACATATGTGCAAAAATAAAAAATTAAGACATGTTTATGGTTTGATTGGGTAGCTTGTTACTTTATACATGTTTTTTTTCATGTTGGTTTGATGGATAACATATATTTTCTATATACTCTTTACACACATGTGTTCATGAGGTATATTGAACTTGATGTAGGACACACATATGATGACACATGATGATCTTGGTTCCTTCCCATTGACACTACTCTTTGGGGGCATCTCCTACACTATACATGTGCTTTTATTTCAATACAATTACTTTACACTTCTTCATCACACTTGATTATATACATAGTGTCTATGTTATCTTTTTAAGCTAACAGGACTAATACATGTGTCTTGTGCATCACCAATGCTATCTTATCTCTACTTTTATTATCACTGTTTTCTATACTTGATCATTGTTGTACATTACTTATCTTGTTTATACTATTATTTGTCACTACCTTGCTTATATGGATTATTTCTTGCTTTGACTAATTACTATGATTATTACTTTATACAACCTGAGTGCCTTGATTGTCTTGTGACACCATGGGTGTCCCATGTTTGTGGCTATATGCCTATCTTATGTGTGATATGCACTTTTGTTTCTCTGTATACATGTGGCACAGTGCCTTCTATTTGATTGTCTTGTGACACCATGGGTGTCCCATGTTTGTGGCTTATGCCTCTTGACATATATGACTATATTTCTATGTATTGGCCAACTATAATGCCTTCTATTATTAATTGTCTTATGACATCATGGTTGTCCCATGTTTTACTGATCTATGCTCCATGTGACTATGTTTCTATATTATTGATTACTTGTCTTATACACTGATGTTTCTATTTATATTCTATTGCTATTTACTCGCTTATGACATCATGATTTACTCTTACTATTATTGATTTATATTTGTTTCTATATTGTTACTCTAGATTATGACATGATTGACTCTTTCTACTTCTATTGTTACTACTTCTATGTACAAATTGTACTTGTTGTTGCATGTTGCGTTCTCTATTTGTCATGGTTTCCACCATGTGCAACCTCTTTTATAGGTATAAGTTCCCTATGGTGGTCACCATTCCAACCTTATATGTGATCCTACACAGATTATCAAACTTATCCAACATGGGTACACATATATTTATTTGAGTTGCACATGCTCAAATGATTTATCACACATGCCTAAAAAGAGGGGAAATTAATAAGGATATATTCTACATCTACAGACAAATTACAATGACACAAGAACATATTTTTATAGGGTCCATATCCTAGAAATAGGCACAAATACTAAAAAGTGGCAAAATTCAATACAGGTCAAAACTATACAATATAGTCAAGACCTGTGGTATGTTCTGACCACATTGGATGTTCCCAAACAAGGGGCATATTAATAAAATTTTTCAACATTATCTCATATTCTATCAGCTATTCACATGTTTCTTATACAGTTTCAGACACATATTACTCCAGTTCAGAGCATTATACAGGGGCACGAGTACTTCATTCATTCTCCTCTACACTACTCAAACACAACTGCAAGAACAAGTTTTGGGGGCATGGGCCTTCTTCTCCTCTACATTATTCTAGAATCTATACACTCAATCTCAACAATACATCACATATGGGGGCATGGTATATCCATTCCTTTTGACTATGGTTTTATCTTACTCAATAGTTATAACAATTACAAAAATTGGGCCTAGATCCATTTATAGTGTGTGGTCCATGGGGTTGTGGAAGGTATCAAAGTAATTAAGTTCTTCATAGGTTGTCCTTCCTCTTCTCTCAAAAAAATTAAAGGGGAAGATATCAAGGTTACTAAAAATTTTGATATGCCAGTCTTCTCTCTTAACAAGTGGGGTATTTGGTTCCTCTCTCTCCTTTGGTGTTGGGTTGCATGCACTCAACACTCCAGTTTCTCCTTTCAACACAATTGGGGATTGATCACCCCAATCCTTCAACATCTCAACAACAATTCCAAATCTCTAAAGTATAACAAGAATGGGAGCTCCTCCCTCCGCAGAAAGAACAAATGTATTCCTTCCATGTTTTGCATCTCCTTTACTTTGAACAAGTTCAAATGTTACAAAAGTTACAAGCATTATTTATACTTTGAGTTACAGTTCAATTTCTATCATAGACATTGACTACACTTTGTGTTGCAAGTTTCCCCATAGAGTGTGCCAACACCAATACATTAGAACAACTATCAAGAAAGATAAAGTGTGTGTGCACACTTAGGTATGTTTTTCCTTTAAGCATGCAATTTTCAATTACACACTTAAAGGGGGGAAATGTAGACACTAAAATTTGGTAACTTTTCCTTTTGAAATGAACAAGTTTATTATGTTCCCTTGCTAAGACAAATGCTCACATTCAGAAGTCCAATCAGTACATCTCTCTAGCTCTTTCATGACTTGCTCATCTTTACACTCTTTTTATCATAAATTCAAGAAATATTAATTAAACAAAGTAGTAAATAATCCTTGTGCATCATTCTACAACTTTTGTTTCACATCACACTTCCCTGTCCTGGACCGTACAATTTGGTCAAGATGTGATGTGGTATAGGCCTTGCTGACTTGTACGGTCCTAGCCCCTTCTTTGATTATCTTTCAACTTTGTTTTCAATTTGAATATCTTTATTGTGTCATTTCATCTTCCTAAGGTCGACCTTATTATAATATTTCACCTACAGAAGGCTATATAAGCAAGTCAATATCACTTTATAACTCACTAGACACTCTTACAAGCTACTATTACAAATATCATTCCAAAAGCACTCAAGGATCTCCTAAATCTTCCTAAATTAGTTGCACATCATTTAGAGCAACCACTACTACAAGTTTGAAGCACTCAACCAGGTCAAAGAGTCTAGCTTCCTCCATTTCCAAGCATGCAAAGGTCATAGAGCCATGTCTTAGCAAGAACAAAGTCACTCCAAGCATTTCAAAGGGTTTCAAGGGATAAAGAGTTAAGTCATGTAATTGAAGCACACCACATCACACTACTAACATGTTGGGTACATTATATACTCTATAGTTATTCTACTATCTTTATGTCAAGAGACAAGAGGGCACCCATAGGGGGTTGTTTTAGATCACACTCACACTTGCACAAACACCTAGGAGAACTACATGAGGTTTGATCCCACACGAGGGCATGTAGTGCAACACTTGGATTGGTTCAATAGGGTTGACCACCAAGGGTAGTCCAACCTCACCACACACATGATTTCTCCTTTTGGTTATTTAATGCTTTGATGAAGGGTATTACAGGTTTATAGGGTTTCCACTTTGTTGTAGTGATTATAGGTCATCTTGAAGTTGTGTGAACAAGAATGACATACAATGAAGGCCATTTCCATAAAAGTGAAGCACACAAAAGTTGCAGATCTAACTGTCAAAGGGTCCAAGACCATACACTTCTAGTCAAGACCTACAAAACTTTCTGGTCTAGGTACAACTTAATTGTATGGTCTTGCACAACTCAGTTTCTAGTTCCAGATTGATAACAAAGCATTTCTAGTTTTTGATAACCCTTTTCCACACTTGTCTGCACATCTGATTCTTATTTGTTCTGACTTGTACAACTAAGTCTTCATCTCCTCTTGTGTATTTTATCATTTATCATTTATCATTATTGCAAGTATTAATGCATTATTCTAATTATGTATGGTTAATTAGATATGAATAATCTCTTGTAACAAACCCTTGCATCCTATTTATTTGATGGGTACATTCCATAACATAATTTAATTAGGGTGACATATTTAAAAGAGAACATAACCTCAAATCATTCTCTCTTAGGTCGATGTATTCAACTGGAAAAAGGGTTCTATTAGACGTCATTGTCCATGTTTAATGTCATTGGCCAAAAACAGCCCGCATAAAGGCAAGCAAAGAAGGGAGAACAAAAGTAGAGAAAACACTCATACAAGGTATGAAGGGGATTGAAAGGTGTTATAAGCATATGTGAAGGTGATAATACTGAAGATACCAAGTGGTTAGAAAGAGATAGGAAGGTAATAGGAAGGTTGTAAGGAGGCATAGTGGTCAAGCTAGGGTAATGCCACGTACAATTACTCTTTCACTAAATATTGCCTACCATTCCAAACCCACTCCTATTACACCCCTTGAGGCAAACAATTCAAGAGATTAATGCACCAACTACTTACAAAGAGACACAATTAGTAAGAGTGAAAAATAAGGTGTATACAATATGTGACAAATCAAAGATAGGCACTTGAAGATTGAACTCAACATTTTTTTGATAAATGTATTTAAGATATATGCACCCACATAATAATATATTGTCTCTTTATTATATAAAAAATTACATGAATTAAATGACCATTTCTCTAATTAAAAATTTGTTTTTCCCTATTTCTAGAAAATACCTAAGTTCTAAAGTGGCTTTTCTCATTCATATAGACACCTAATTTGGTACAAGACAAATTATTTATTATAATTTTGCGTTGTTCTAGTGTATTTGTTTGTTTATTGATTATTGGTCTAAATTATGTTTTTCTTTTTTTTTTATGAAAAGGGATCTTATATTATATTAATTCAATAATATACAAGATATCTTTCAACAAAAAAGCGGGCGGTATGAGAGCATGCCCCAAAACCACAAACAAGCTAGGTCGAGCCTAGAACAACAAAAGTCAAACTAGGCCGAGCTTAGGAGAGTACAACAAAACAAAAGGCATCGCCCAAAAACACTCAAAAGGCACTATTAAGCAGCAGCAACAAACATGCCCGAGGTAGGCGGATCCTAATCATCCAACCACCCCGAACCAAGCAAGTCCTTGCCAGCATCCAGAATCTCCCAGCCAGCAGCAAGTTCTTCCTCCAAGTCCGCTTCCCCGTGCATATGAATGGCGAGGTTGAGGCGAGGGAATTTTTTAGATTATGGTGGGGGTGGCGGTGGGTGCCAAGCGAAGCAGCAGTAGAAGGAGAGCCCCAACCTTGCTGTCGATCTAATGAATGAGGCGGAAAGCCCCACTCATGCTGCCGAGGTGACGAGCCTCAACCTTGTTGGCAAGCCGACGAATGTAGCGTGGAGCCCTGGCCACGGCGGCGAACAAGCAAATGACTGTGCTTATGTAACAGCCCTAGAGAGTGGCGAGTGCGACTGAAAGCATGACACTGAGATCGGCTGCGTCGGCCACCACAGGCTGAAGGCGAGGAGCACCTGGTGGGAGACAGAGGCACTCAAGCAATGTTGCACAGGGCTTCCCCCAGTAGCGTAACAGGGTCTAGAGGTGGTCCACCACCAGCGCCACCTTGTTTGCTTGAACTTGAATCTGCAGAAGTACATTGGAGTTCACCATAGATTTATTATAAATCAAGAAAAATTGATCAACTGCACAATTAGCAAAAAAAAATCATTTCTTTCTTTCCATAGCCAAAATAGAATCTCCCCTTTGAAAACATGTCAAGTCTGGGTGAACATAGGCAAAAGTTTGGGATTATCTCCCAAGAGGATATGTTGCCAAGTGAAACAGTGGGGTTGTGGGGGGAAAAAAAGAATGGATCCAATTCCAAGCAATTTGAGCTTTGGGACAAAACCAAAATTATGTTCTTCTTAGCTTATACTCTATAGTTTTTATCAATTGCTAACATGTCTTTTGCACTTTCTTATGTTTTCTCTCTTCCCTTTGTTTCTTAGGGTTTCTATTTTTTTACCATAATCGTACCATACAATTATGGTCGTCCAAAATCATACTACGATTTTAGTAAGCTTTTGTGTGGGCCCTTTGGCCTTTATTTAGGGCCCCTCCAAGTTTTTTGTCTTTCCCACCCATTGTGTGTCAACATGTGTGCAAATAGGGTCCCATTTTGAATTCAATAAGTACATAAATACATAGATGCACTAATGAATTTAGGAAGAGTTGTAAAAGGAATTAATCATTCATTTAAGTGATAGAAAAGCATCCCATGCCGAAAGCAATTACAAGCATTTAGCATTTACTTGTTGCATTGATTGGGTTATTAAAAGTGACAAGGGTTGCACTCTTGTATTTTTTGAATGTTTGTGTTGTTTCTACATTAGGGTTCCAAGGAAGAAAGATCAATTTTCCAAAGATCCAAAGAAGTTTCGAAAAATGCAAGAGGTTTTTCGAGCTCGAGAGCAAGCAAACAGGTCCTGATTTTTCTTTTTCTTCCTCAACTTACTTTCAAAACCTACAGTGTGTTGTCAAAGATTGTCTTTGGAATTGCAACAAACCAGATATCATTCTAAAACCCCAATGTGTCAATTATTTACATTCCAAAAATATTCCTTTATGCAATTAAGTCTGATATACATGAAATGCAACGTATGTGATTAGTTCTAGTGAATTGTTAATGTAAAACCATTTTTGACATCTACACTTTTTATTAAAAAATCTACTTCGAAGTTGGTTCTATTAATGTTTGGCCGATAGGCCAATATAGGATGCCCCTGGTTTTACAACCAGTTCTTAATTTTCATCTTTCAATTAAATTTCTTAATTGTAATTTTTAATTTTGTATAATTAAGTGTGAAATAGATTGAATAATTGATGTTGTAAACGGAATAGTGAGTTATCCAAGCAATTTATTATTTGTGCACCCAAAAAAAAACATATTAAAGATTATAACTGCCACACAAATTATGGTGAACAAGAATAGTTGTCTGTGAAAGAGATTGATTAAAGAAAACTGACATCTTAAGCATAAAGAAATCACCTTCAGTTCTTATGATCTTACGTTAAATTGTGCATTACAAGGCTAGTGCGAGTCGTATTGTTATTTCTCTTGTATCAATTTATATTGGAATGGCTATTTAAATTTGATCAAGGATGTATTTCTTTCCTTCAAAGTTATTGGACTGTATGTGAGTGCCAAATCCTTCAGTATTGATAATTTCGGGCTTACGGAAAAGCAGATTGAGATGCTCATGAATTGAGTATCTGGTTATAGAATATGCATTTGTGCTCAAAGTATTACATTTTTGCTCAAAACACTACCTAGATTTTTGCTGAAAACAAATAATACATTTTTGCTGAAAACACTACCTACATTTTTGCTGAAAATAAATATTACATTTTTGCTCAAAACAAATATGCATTCATAATTTTTTAGACAGAAATTTATCCTATTTTTTAAAACAACAAACATAATTGCTTTGATATGACAATAAAATCATTTAACAATAAATAGTAATGTTGGCATAAAAAAAATTCTTTAAAATTATAAAAATAGTAAACCCAATTTCTCGAAGAAATTCAAAATTGCTCTAAATTAATAAAATTATCAAAGAAATTTCTCTATATTTCATAAAATTGTTGAAAATAAGTAAAGAAAATTGCTCTATGATTTCAAAGACTAGTTATTTATAAAAAATTAAAATAAACAAGTAAAATTAATGTAAATAATTTAAGGTGCTCCACATCATTTTACTTGAAGAAATTTGCAGCCTTATTTTCAAAAGTAATTTGTCCTCTCATCTAGACATTGAATTGTATTACTGCTCTGCAAATGCGTAATAGATTGGCATTGCAATTGAAAAGGCGTTGTACGGTAATTAAATTGTCTTAAATCATGTTAATGATCTAAAAGGAGAAAAAAAAGACTATTATTTCACCATGAGCAGTAATACACAAATGAGCATATAAGTGAGCTTCCCTTCATAGTTGGGTCGTTATAATACATTAAAGTATGAAAACATTATAAGTAATTAAATAAGAGCACAAATTCCCATTTCTATTCTTTGGTGACATTTGCAGTTTGAAAATGCTTTTTTCATATGTATTTCCTAGAGTAGTATTTCTATTATTATAATGAGACAAGTATAAAATGTAAAATTGATCAAAATAAGAAGTTTATTGAAGGTATTTAAATATAATAATACCACGTCATAAGGTCTCATATTGTTAATAATTTCATTTCAGTTGTCAACCAATGAACACCTTTTGTATTCTTATGAAAATCACTCCATAATGTTCTCTTGACGAGAGAGAAGATTAAAGTGTTTGTTAGGGAGGATATTTATAGTAATTCCATCAACATCTCCTTAAAACGTGGTAGAAGTAAGCATGAAGGTTTCTTGATGAAACTATGTTAGTTGAGCATTTTACAACCTCTCGTAAACACCATCGTTTTCCCATCCATCATCTCAAGGATTAAGGATAGCCCTCCAACCACCAACACTGAGTGTGGAATGCTCAAGCAAGTCTGACTCCTCCTTAGCATCAACGTCAACATCAACATCAAATTCCTAGTCCCTATATCGCAAGACATGGGCAAGTCCTCCATTCTTTAAAAGCACCTATAACACTATCTTGTCACTTGTGTCCCTTGAGATTGATCGTTACGGAGAATGTTGTCGAATTTAAAAGGTCACACTTTTTTTAAATTCCAAGTATCCTCCAACAACATTTTTTATGCATTAATGGTATCTAGGTCCCTATGATTCTTAGAAACACAATTTCAGGCACTTACATAAGACAAGCTATTAAACCAAATCCAAACTTCTGATCAAAGAGATCCCACAAGATCTAGATGTAGTCTATACAATGCACAAGAGATTCGGTCCAGTGGCACCCAGGCTCTACCTATAAAGCACCTTAATAAAGCTAAACTGACTTCTAGGGTATCAACGACTGAAAATATCAAATATTTGATCTATACACATATTCACCACCCTGAGAACTCAATTAAATATTGTTAAATAATAATAAAATAAAGATAGTGCTAATTAGTCTTTGAGTGGCACCCTTGTGAGGGAAACAACATGAAGCAAAGTTACCATCTCAAAAGACATCTTTCAAACACCGTGATCCACGACAAGAAAAAAGGAATATTGCTTAGAAGAAGTAAAACATAAACGCCACCACATTTTTAATTTGAGAAAAAGCCAACATGAGACCAACATTACAATTTTTTAAAAAAACATTTCAATAGAATAAATAATAAATAAAGTTGTCTAATAAAATAGTGTGATAACCATATCATCATAACAAATACTTTAAGTTTCATATACGGATGGCAAGTATGATACTTTGAATTTTGCAGAAAATATCATGCGGGTCGACACCAGTTTTCACCTTCACTAGACGCTCTTCCCCCACTACTTGGTCATTTCAACTAAGGATGCATTGTTTGAAAAATTAAGACTCCTATTATAAAATACCCACATTACAAATATTTATTAAATAACTTATAGTCATTAAAAGAAAATTGAATGTTACTAAAAGACTATTTACAAAAATAAAACATCAACGATCTTGTAATAAAGCTCTATACTAAACAAACCTAATGAGACAAGAAGCCAAAAAATCAGACCTGAACTTTATACAAACCTTTAATACAAAAACGCATACCAAATAAAATTAAATATATATCTAAGACTTGCATGTCATGTGGGAACTTTTGAATAGATTCATGAATTGTTAATCAAACCTAAGCTATAGTTGTTCAACCAACTGCAACAAAACAAATCATCAGACTACATGAAAAAAGCAATCTTTACCTCTTTATAGGATTGATGAAGTGGGTAGATCATCAATAAAGGAAGATGATTCACTAAAGATAAGGTTATAGGGGATAAGTTTCCCACACTTAAGCTTAAAACTTGACCATAGTTTTTAAGTTCGTGATTCCGGATCTGTTCGGGAGGAGTTTAAAAATCTGAAAATCCAGAACTGTTGAAATTTTTTGGGAAAATTTGATGTGGAATATATACATATTATATATGAGCATAATTTATAAATATGCAAAAAATCACAAATACAGAGAAAATTATTAATAATGTAGTATAAATGTTAATATATTTAATATTAAATAAATATAAAAGGGTGTTGGGTATATTTCTTATTGCAAAACAAAAAAAAATGGAAAAAAACAGGACTGCCCCAGATCAGACCAGATTTTGTGCAGATCCAACCAGATTTGGTAGCTATGAACTTGGCACAATTGGGCCCTCACCACTTAAAGCCGGGGCAACAACTCCATGTAGCAGACCATGGAGGTATCACACAATACTTTCATATAGCACACACCAAACCCAAGCAAAGCATCTATCATTTCCCCTGTCCAATTGTGGAGTCAAGGGCAGGATATAGACTCCTACATAATAATCACCAAGGTTTGATGTGCCATAACAGTTGAAAGATGAATCACCTCATATATTCTGATGAATGTTCATTATCTTTGCCACACTACTTCAGTTAGTTGTATTCGTACAGCGCTCCAACACTGGGGAGAGGACAATCATTCACAATTTAAAGATATTCTTCTTGTCCCTACTTCTCGATTAATACAATTCTGAATAGAATTCTTTATATGAAAATTGCTCTTTATATATGATTCAATGTACAATTTCCATTCACTTCATTCATTGTTTACATTTTCTTTTGGCTGTAACACACTAAATTCTACATCTTTAGACTTTAGCACATTTCCTCCAGATTTTTCCAGGTTTTAAATCTAGCATTAGTTTCATACTACTCCTTTGAACCTAAGCTCTTGTTAATCTCCCTCCCTTGTTCAAATTGGCAAAAGTCGTTTCATCGATCAATAAATGAATGGGCTCATAGTACTAATCTGATGTAAAGGACAAATATATTTCATTATGACTCCATTCACAATACTGATCTGATGTGAAGGGCAACTATATTTCATTATGACTCTGTTCAGTTCTCCAAAAATATATGTATAAATCACTCGTCTTCCTTCTTCACACTAGTGAAATGGGTCTGGAACTTGGGAAGCAATCCAAATTTAGTATATTAACCATTTATGTTCCAATCAGGTTATTCATTGAACCTCTAGCAAAAATCACATTGCATAGTTTCCCTTCACATTTGCATCTAGTTTAGAGAATTACCTTCCTCTCCAGTTTATTTTCTTGGTTTCTTAATTTTCTGCTATTAAAAATGTTTTTTCTTGATTTTCTGGTACAAGATTCTTCTCCATAATAAGACTCACAAGTCATGGCTACATCCTCTACTTCTGTAGAATCTCTAACTTGTGCAACCAATGCCTAATTTCAAAGGGTTCTTGGGCAATCATTAGTGTTCTTCCCTTCATCATCATAGACATAGAGCTTCAATTCTGCTCCATACCGTTGTCATTTCCCACATCCACAGTAACCTCATTGTCCTTATTCGCTTTATTCAGTCATTCAGGATAACTTCTCTTCCTTTTTTTCTTTTGATTCTCACCACATTCTAATCTTTGACGTACCTCCTCTAGCTCTACTAACATATGTTCTTACATGAACCCTGTTACTTCTCTCTCCCAATTTTAACACACTCAAAGCTTCACCATTGCTGCCATATCTAGTCCCATGCTGGAACTCGTGATAGACAAAAAAAAACCTCTAAACTGAAAGAAATCCACCTTTTTTTGGCTGTACATATAAAACATTGGCCTACTCTCTCTCTAATCTTAACTGACCCTAAATTGAAAATTCTGAAGGAAGTCAGTCCTATGGGAAAGAAATTTAAATGACTGTTTTTTCCTGAATTTTTTTGCTTGAACGTATTTCACATTTTGCTTTAATGTCTTGTCTTTCATTTTTAATGAACATGGGAGGTATGCTGGAGCCCATTGATATGCCTTTCTGTGCCTAATTATTGACCTTTGTAACTCCATTCTTATCTGTACCTCAATGAACTGTTTTTGTTCTTGTCCTAACAGTTCCTTTGGCTTAACTCCAAGAACTGCTTAAACAAAACCTGCAGATAACCATGCAAATTAGCCAGCAAACGTTTCATTATTTTTGGCCAAGTTCTAATTTTTCCTTTTTCATTTCTTTTTGGATACTTATATGAATGTTTACACCGTATTAATGTGTATGATTTTCTTTTGAACACTGAATATTTCACTCTTCTTGGATTGTCTGCAGCTATTTCTTCCATATCAAGTGCTGTTCAAGTTCCGAAATCCACAATCTGTGAGAATTTATAGTTTTAAGTTCCCCTGGAAACTCAATCATTTCAAAATTTCATCTTGGTCCTTGTTTAGCCAAAATGACAATGAGCCACTCCATAAGATGATGGTCACAAAGATGGGATGGTATATTGCTCATTCTTTCATCATCTACCTATCAATAGCTCCCAATCTTCCTTCAATAGCAAGCCTCCTCCAGATTTCTTCACCTATATTTCTCCTCTCTTGGTTGTCTTCACTACAAATTCTCTTTCTCATCCATGAGTGGTTTTCTTTCCACTTCCTTTTTTTTAATTTCCTATAAACCCTGATACCAGTATGATGCAGCAAACAAGGTTGCATAATAATGAAAAACAGCATCAATAGATGACAAATGAAAATGCTAAGCTTGCTTTGCTCGGAATCTAGATGATTTTACACAAATTTGTGTCTACTGAATGGAGCTATATGACAGCTTACATTCAATTGATTCATCTACTTATACACCTTCCTAGTAAGAAGTCATAATATTCACATTCTAGCTACTCACTAGATTAATGACGAGTTTTGTATTCTTAGTAGTTTGGACACGGAACAACAAAACATAGACCTGCCTATCGTCAGCATTAGGATCATCGTGCAAGGCCCGTGTTTCCGTCTTCTCTCTTCTTTGGTCCATCAAAGCAGCTACTTTTAGTTTCCTGTTTCTGAATTGCAACAGCATCTCTCTCTCTTCCTAGCATTCCATCCCCCTTTTCCAAAACTCTCTTTTTTCTAGCAGTTTCCTTTTCTTCTTTTTGGCACTGTGTTCTCAAGTGACAACCCCAATATCAAGGAAAACTACAAGCAGTTAACCAGCATTCAAGCAAGGAATGAGTGGTGGGGGTAACTCTAAAGTGATTCCAGATATTTTGATGACGAGCTGTTTAAATTCTAAATAATTTTGATGCTCTATTCTCCTAGGTCATATGTTACAGATTCCTTTCAATCACAAGAGCCCATTGTCATTTTGACCACGAAAAACACTCATGGAACAAATCACAAAACAAAAACCATCTGCAGTGTTGAATGTGGCATATTAGTTAGTCCATTGTACTTGGGATTAGTGCAAAAAAATTAGAAGTCCTTTCTTGCAAGGAGTTGCACAAAAGAGCTACAGTTTCTTGAGGTTTAACTTTCCATATTTTTATCAGCCAAAACAAATTTTATCCTTTCCTCAGATTTGGCACACAGCACAATGTTCACATCGTTTGCAACAACAAAAAATATAACAGTTTCCTTAGTTTTGTGAGATTGATTTCAAAGGCAAATTGTTTTCATCATGGTAGCAGATGGCAGATAGAAATTCCAATCGACTGTTTTCTGATATTAGATACCAAGACATGCAATCGCCATATGGCTAATTTTTATCAGGCTGAGGTTGTTGCTTGACACGATGAAAAGTAATGATTATAAGCCCCAAATTGGATTATAGTCATTGCACCGTGGTTAAATAACAATGCACCCATCTACTCACACATTTTAACTCATAGGGGATATCTTGCACCGTGGTTAAATAACAATGCACCCATCTACTCACACATTTTAACTCATAGGGGATATCATTGTTCAGAAATCAGCAGCGTTTGTATCAAGTCAATCTCACTGGCCCTTATTTCATGAGTATTGGTCACAAAATGTCATCTCTCATGAGCATGAATAATCCACTTGCCACTTGTTGCATCTAGGTGATGCTCACAAAGGTGAAGCGGCGGGACTTCCCAAGAGATCACCCATCCCACCAGTAGTTTGGATCAGTGTGCTACATGATGGTGTTTCCTCCACAATTGGTCCCACTTAGCTTGCTGCCCCGTTTGTGAAACCTTTAGCAAGTATTGTACTTTATATGAACCATTTATTTTGGAGCTCCCTAGCTCTCTCATTTTTAACATTTGGTGTTTCTGCAATGTATCATTATGTAATTTCATTTTTCAGGAATCAGCTGCTTTAGCATCAAGTCAATCTCATTGGCCCATATTTCATGAGTAGTGGTTCAGAAAAAACCATCAGGCACATATAAGAACTAGTATTTCTTGAGGTTTAACTTCCCAAAATTTTAACATCACAGATAGATATTATAGTGGAACAAAATCATCAACTAGTTGGAACAAGCTTGTAATTTTTAGAACACCATTTGAGGGAAAAAAATTAAACATTCCTCATATTTGACAAGCATAGGAAAATTCACACAAGCAACAAAAGATATAACAACATGCTCCTGAGATTCGTGCCGTTAATTGCAAAAACAAATGTCTTCATCAAAGAGCAAATGGTGGATAGAAATTCCAATCTATGTTTTTCTCATATTAGAACCCAGAATATGTAGAGGCCATATGGCTAATATTATCGGATATAATCATATAGATTATTTCTTGGCATTATGAAATGTTTAATTAACTTAATAAGCACTATATTGGATTATAACATGGTTGAATCAGGATGCCCCTTCTGTCCGCTTGCACAGATAAACTATAGGGGAAAAGTCTAGTAGTGGGGTCGAAAACCAGAAACCCAGACTGGGGCAACGTAAGTCGGGATATCTGAGAATCAGACAGTCCTGGTGCCTCCAAATTAGTCCAATAGGTACCTACTCAAGCAGAGATGTTTGGTAACAGAAGATTGAATGGCATTCAATTCAGAATGCTTTTGCAGGACTACAATTTGTAACAATTCTATAAGCAGACAAGTAATTCATCTTAATTTCATTTTTTTCCGATGACAGTAATTCCAGTTCCAGATTATGCATTCACAATGATCCAATGGGTATTTGCACTATTTGGGAATGAAGTGGATTGGAATAAAAATATGCTGCCAATGGAAGAACAAGGGATAAGCTTGTAAGAACCACAGTAAATTCTAAAGGATCTTTCACACTAATTCAAGATGTGTTCTATAATTTCAATACTTTCAAAGTGTCAAACGAATACATAGAAACAGTCCTAAAAATATTTAGATGGATTTATTGTGCTTTCAGGAAAATGAATGTACATGCAAGACTCACTGACTGGATATTCGTATTATGCCATTTTAATTCATCTTTTCAGCTCCCAACTCCCCTGTAATATCCCAAAAAAAACTTTAGATAAATCTGAATATTTCTGTCAAAACCCTAGGACATTAATATAAAAAATTGCCTTTTTATGACAGCAGCAACAATCTGATTTTTTAATGAAAAACAACAGCAAGCCTCTCAGGTGCCAAAACAAACTTTTATTTATTGATTTCAAATCAGCTACAATAAAAGAAATACCAGAGTGTCTGAATACAATTATTTTCTCACAATTGACGACCTAAATGAAAAGATAGATGGAAGAGAAGAGCATGCAAACTGATTTGACTGAAATCTGCCCCCAAATACTGAAGCCCTAGCTGTACTTGCTGTTCTGGATGTAGAATCAAGCCTGAAAAACGTGCCCTAGCTGCACCAAATGAATACCTGTACCTTGATTGGTCACTGCAATCCCTGAATGGAATTGCCAAGAGTAGATATGAGGGATTTCGTCCTCAGACCTATATGCAAATGAGGGATTTCGTCCTCTTTTGCTGATGCAGAAGCAAAAGCTCCTCTTCCCTTGCAAACAAAGTAAACAATATAAAATTCTTTATCCCCTCTCAAATGTGGGTGTAGTTGATATTATTATTTTATTCTATTTTTGCTTTTTGGATTAAAATATAATTTAAGTGTCCTTTTTCCAATTAAAATATAAAAATACCCTTGGACCACTTAAATTAATTTATTTCCCTCTTTAATTTCCCCTTAGCCTATGGAAAATAATAAGAATAGGCTTCGGGTATCCAAAATTAATTAATTTTGAAAAGGGGACATTACAGTCCGCCCTTCCCAGAATTGCTTTCCCTCAAGCAATTGCAAGTTGGGATGCTTAAGAATTTCAGCACCCTCCCAAGTAGCATTCTCTGCAGGTAAATCCTTCCAATGTACCAGATACTTTGTGATAATCTTGTTCCTTAACTTCTTTTCTCTGAAATCCAAAATTACTTCAGGAACCAAAACAAGTTTGCCTTCATCATCCAAAGGAGGCAATTCAATGGAAGGAACAATATGTTGTCCCAAAGCTTTTTTCAGACATGAGACATGGAAAACATTATGTATCTTACTTTGCTCTGAAAAATCCAACTCATAGGCAACCTCTCCTATCCTTTGCTTAATCCTGTATGGTCCATAGAAACGAGGTTTGAGCTTTTCAGCTCCACTCTTCTTCAGAGAAGACTGTCTATAGGGCTGCAACCTCAAGAAAACCATGTCACCAACCTCAAAAGTCCTCTCAATGCGGTGTTGGTCCGCATAAAATTTTTGTTGGTTTTGTGCATGTTGGATATTCTCTTTGAGTATTCCCAATATATCTTGGCTCTGTGCAACCAAGTCTCTTGCCCCCAACACTCTACTATCTGCAAATACCAAATCCACAAAGGAAAGAGCATCATAACCATACAAAGCTCTGAAAGGTGTCATACCTATGGACATGTGATGAGTGGTATTGTAGCAATGCTCTCCCATATAAAGCCATTTGACCCAAGTTGACTACTGCCCTGCCACATAATTCCGCAAATATCCCTCAATCCACTTATTCACAATCTTTGTTTGCCCATCTGTCTGTGGATGATAGCTGGTACTTGGAGTTAACTTTGTTCCTGTCAAGCGGAAGAGCTCCTGCCAAAACAAACTAAGGAACCTGCTATCCCTGTCACTCACAATATTTTTAGGCAATCCATGTAGCCTAAAAACCTCTTTGAAAAATAAATCAGCAACCTGTGGAGCCTTAAACTCGCTAGGAATAGCAAAGAAGTGAGCATATTTAGTGAGTCTATCAACCACTGCAAAAATACAATTCTTACCCTGAACATTGGGAAGACCTGTGATGAAATCCATTGATATACTTTCCCATTTGTGGTTTGGAATAGGTAAGGGTTGCAACAAACACTGGAAAAACATGTTCTGCCTTGTTTTGTTGGCACACAATACACTCTCTAATGTATTGAAGGACCTCTTCCTTGAGTCCATTCCAAAAGAATTTGTCCCTAATCTGCTTGTAGGTCTTGAAATACCTTGGGTGACCAACCAAAGGTGTATAATGGAAAACCCTTAAGATTTTGCTTTTTACCTGGATTCAAGTACCAATAGATTATATTCTTGTAGAGGATATGATCATCAACCACCCTATACCTATCATCTTATATTTTGCCCTCAAGGATCTCATTGGTGTAATCATTCTTTACATACTCTGCAATTATTAAAACTTTCCAATCAGCAGAGATTTCAGATATAGAGCATAGAAAAGGTTTTCTAGATAAAACATCTGCTACAACGTTATTCTTCCCTTTTACATACTCTATGTCAAAATTATAAGCTTGGAGCTTACTTACCCACTTTTGTTGCCTGTCATTCAAGTCCTTCTGGCCAAGAAAGAACTTCAAACTATTGTGATCAGTTTTGACCACAAACCTACCACAAACCTGGAATTTTGCAATGCATGCATGATGGCCAACATCTCTTTGTCATAAATAGAGAATCCATGCTCTACTTCACTAAGTTTTTGGCTCTCAAAGGCTATGGGATGCCCCTTTTGCATCAAAACAACCCCTACTCCTTCCCCTGATGCATCACATTCTAACACAAAAGGAATAGAAAAATCAAGAACAACCAATACTGGGCAATTACCTCTTTGAGTTTATCAAAAGTTGTTTGGGTTGTTTCGGACCAGCTGAAAGCTCCTTTCTTTGTCAAATCAGTCAATGGGACAGCAAGTTGTGAAAACCCTCTTACAAACCGCCTGTAGTAACTGCAAAGACCAAAGAATCCCCTCAACTGTGTCAAAGTGGTGGGTGGAGGCCAATCTAATATTGCTTGGATCTTCTCTTGATCAACCTGTACTCCTTGGGCACTAATGACATGTCCCAAGTATAAAATTTTAGTCATTCCAAACCCACATGATTCAAAACTTTCAATATTTTAACTTTTTTCAATGACATTTAGGGATTTAAACTGTATTTTAGTCATCATCTTGGTAAAAATAACCATCACACTGCCCAGGATTCTTTTGCAAAGAAGAACTTGCTGTTCCAAAATTTCCAACATTGTATCCAAGTGTTTTAGGTGCTCTTCCCAAGTCTTATTGTACACCAAAATGCCATAAAAGAATACTAGAACAAATTTCCTCAAGTGCTCACTAAAAACATGGTTCATGCATGATTGGAAAGTAGCTGGAGCATTGGTTAAACCAAAAGGCATTACCAAGAATTCAAAATGCCCAAAATGACAACGAAAAGTTGTTTTGTGCACATCTTCATCCCTTACCTTGATTTGGTGATAACCAGATCTCAAATCAATTTTGGAAAAATAAACCGCTCCATGTAACTCATCTATCAATTCATCAATCCTGGGTATTGGGTACCTGTTTTTGATAGTCTTCTTATTCAAAGCATGGTAATCAATGCACATCCTCATTGTCCCATATCTTCTTCACCAAAAGAACGAAAGAAGCAAAAGGGCTAGAACTAGGCCAGATATGCCCCATCTTCAAAAGCTCTTTGATTGTCTT
Source organism: Taxus chinensis (assembly GCA_019776745.2). Lineage (NCBI taxonomy): Eukaryota > Viridiplantae > Streptophyta > Pinopsida > Cupressales > Taxaceae > Taxus > Taxus chinensis. The sequence goes on from JAHRHJ020003156.1 coordinate 221,462, forward strand.
CTCAATCTCCTCTTTGTAAACTCGTGGATGGCGGTAAGGAGTAATCATGACAGGTTTAGAACCTGTTTCCAGCTCTATGATGTGTTGGAATCCTCTATCTGGTGGTAACCCTGATGGTAAATCACAAAATATTGTACCATGCTCTGTCCAAAATAGATTGTATATCCACATGATAAGACCTATCATCAGTACTAGAAGTGGAAATACTTACCAAATTGTGGGCTGCCCATGCTACTTGCCTCTTACAGAAAGCTCTCTCCATTTGCTTTGTTGTGATAGCCCTAGGTGCTCCATTGGCCATACCATGAAGTACAACCTTTCCTCCCTTAGTTTTGAATTTTAGCTCCATAGTACGGTAATTCTGTGTGAATTCTCCAAGTGAATGCAACCATTGTACTCCCAAAACCACATTGGTTTCTCCTATGCCCACCATGTAGAAATCATCACAAACCTTGTGTTTTCCAAGAGTAATTTCCAATCCCTTCACCCTCTTGGTGCATGGAATAGTAAAGCCATCTGCTACAGTAACATTAAAACCCTGGAAATACTCTATTTTCAAACCTCTTTGGGCTACCAAACTCTCATCAATAAAGTTGTGAGTTGCCCCACTATCAATCAAAATAGTTACCTTATGCCCATGTAGTACTCCACAAACTCTGAAAGGATGATACCTAGGAGCACTTGAAAGTGTAGCAAGAGTACCATTTGGAGTCTTTTCTTCTCCTTTATTTTCAGCTATCGGTTCTTCCTCTTCTTTTTCCACTTCTGGTTCCTCTTCTTCCCCTTCATCATCTAATATCACCTCTATATAGTGCACCTGTCCTTTGGGAAGACATCTATGACCTAGTCCCCATGGATCTCTGCAACTGAAACACAATTTCTTCCTTCTGAGTTCATTTCTTGTTTCTATCTTTGAACATTGGTTTTAGGCAGCTCCTTTTGTTGAAAACCACCCTCTGAAATGGCTTTTTCTGTTGCCCATAAGGTGTTGGCCTGTGTTGTAGGCTATCCTATAGGCTGATATCTCCCTTTTAGAGCTGAAGTCTCCAAATCCAAAGCCTTTTTGATGGCTCCTTGTAGAGAGGTAGGGCTGAAAGCTTTCACTAAACCCCTAAGAGATTCAGTTAAACCTTCCATGAACAAAACAACCAATCTCCTCTCTGTCACATCAGGTACCATCACTGAAAGCTTTTGAAATTCAGCTACATAGTCACTTACTGAATGTAGTTGTTTGAGTCGAGATAATTCCTAGAAATGAAAATCTGGATCAAATCTGTCAAATCTCTCTATCAACCTATCACTGAAACACCATATGAATCAATATGATTGTGTCCTTGTGTAATTAGCCCATGGTACCACCACTCATGTGCTATACCTTCAGATGAAGGGTTGCAAATTTGATGGCTTCCTCTTCCATCATTGGCCTGAGTGATAAGAAGGTATCCAACTTTTGTATCCATGCACGAGTTGTACTCTTATCAGAGTCGCCAAAAGTAGGGAGTGACAACTTCCCTATGCTTGTTGCAGGTCTCTTTGATTAGTTTGTGGACTAGGATTAGCTCTTGGTCCACCCCTACTTTTCTTTAAATTAATAAAATTGGTGAGTGATATGGCCTCTCTAATCTCACCTGGAAGTACCATGTACTCCTCATAGTTGGCAGCAATATCATCCACTATAGATGGCTGAATTTCCACCTCTGGAACTGCTTACTCCCTAAAAAAAGTCAGGCTGGAAGGGCCAAGGCAATAGAACCGGTGACTGTCCTCTGAGTGTGTTGGTTATTGTTCACCCTTGAAGAGCTTCCCTCTACCATTTGGAGCCCTTTGCACATTCGTGTTACTGCATGGTGTGGACTAACTGAGCCATCATGTCAGCTAATTTAATTCTTGTCCCTGCACAAGCCTATCAAAATAAGTACATCTTTTGGGTCTCTGTTACCCATGACTTAGGACCTTGTTTTGTAGCTTTCTTTTTCACCCCCTTTGCTGGTACCTACTTCTCTGTCACTACCCTGCATGAAGTTCAAAGCTTTAATTTTTGTTCTTTTTTAAATATAATTAAAGTTCCCTTCCATTAAGTTGGGAGGAAATTACTCTGATACCACTGTAATATCCTTTAAAAAAAACAAAGATAAATTTGGATATTTTTGTCAAAACCCTAGGGGACATTACACTCCCTATAAAAAATTAACTTTTATGACAACGACAATCTGATTTTTAAATTAAAAAAACAAGCCTAAAGGTGCCAAAAAAGCCAGACTTTTATTTATTGATTTCAATCAGCTTAATAAAAGAAATACAAGTGTTTGAATACAATTATTTTCTCACAAGCTAAATCTCATAGATGGAAGAGAACTTGCATGCAAACTGATTTGACTGAAAATCTGCCCCAGATACTGAAGCCCTAGTTGTACTTGTTATGGATATAAACCTTTGAAAAGTTTTGCCCTAGCTATGAACTGGATGAATATTTGTACCTTGAATGGTCCACTGCAATCCCTGAATGGAATTGCCAACCTAGATATGAGGGATTTCGTCCTCATTGCACCTATATGCAAATGAGGGATTTTGTCCTCATTTTGCTAAATGCAGAAGCAGAAGCTACTTGCAACAAAGAAGTAGTTGATAAATTTCCAAGATGAATGAACAATAAACCCCAAAGCTGCCTTTATAACTTCCAAGGCCCTCTCTAAAGTGGGTGCCCCCTTTTAGAATTACATGCATGCTCCATCAAACAATTAAAAAATAACTTTTTTCTTCCCCAATGTTGCGCCCCATCCTAAGAATAGGAGTTTAAACAATTTTAAAATACTTTATCCTACACATTCCATCCTAAAAATAGGACACTTGTGTACTCATGCAGCCCACTCTATTTGGCACCCCATTCAATTTATTTAATTATTATTCTAATTTTGTATGCCCAATAATAGAAGTCATCCTTCTATTATTATTTTATTCTATTTTTGCTTTTTGGATTAAAAATATAATTTAAGTGTTATTTTTCCAATAAAATATAAAAATATTCTTGGACCACTTAAATTAATTTATTTCCAACTTTAATTTCCCCTTAGCCTACTGGAAAATGTAGACTGGCTTTGAATAAAATCTGAGCTCACGGGAAAGAAAATGTCCAACAATACCCCACTAATGTACAACCTAATTAATAAAAACTATTTTTGTTGGATTCCATAGTATAGCCTCTCCTCCTGCCCTTGAAGTTTGTGAAGAACTAATGAAGCTTACTGTAAGCCATATTTGATGACTCGGTTTGAGGTATCTTATCTTCCAAAAATAGAGTTTTCTGTAATTTGTGGGTTGTTCCGATACCATACCAACCTGCTCTTGCTGAATTTTATCAGGAGTATGTTTCTTAACATCAATGTTCATGCAGATGCACATAAATATAATATCCACGAGAAAGGACTATTTCTGATTATGAATAAACTAATTACGCTGATAGGCGTTCTACAATGGCACCAAGGGGTGGGATGTGATGGTGTGACAGTGTAAGATTTTATTTTCTATGTTAAATTTGATATCCATTTCAGCATCACAAGGTAATGTTGACCATATATTTTATGTCTTCTTGATTGTCACTTAGAAGTTTTTTGACTTCTTAACTTTGAAAAGTATAATGAAGTCATATTGGTAATATCTTAGTCATACCATAGAGTTTGGGGTCCTTTTTTTCTCACAAAAATTGTTTTTCATCATTCTATGGGATATATGAACATAATATAATGGTATTATTAATCAAAGTGATATGTGTAAAATCCAAAATAAAAACCTTGAAATTGATATTTGTCGGTGTTTTTCAAATAGATGTATTTAAGATATTTGTACTAGTCCTTAAGTGTTTTGAGATGCTATGTATTTGCATGCAATATTACATATTTTAACATCTTTGTGTTCATAGGAATATTATTGGATACCTTATTTTACACTAGTAGTTACACAATGAACCCTTTGAGACGAGATACTAGAGAATTGCTCTAGGGTACACAACAGATTCTAAGACTAAACACGACAGAGAATCTCTCTAGGAGGTAAGCTATGAATCCCCTAACACTTGAGAATCAAGAACTTTATTAAATTAACAAAACAAATTATTAACATGGCTTTCGATACATAATTGCATAGAGCCAAATATCCATTGTGTTACATACGATGCTTATATAGCATGTTGAACAGTTATACGGTTGTTTAACTATGCAACCAATTGTAACTACCTCCTACAATAAATACACTCTGCCTGTTCGTCATTTAGACAGTGCAGTTTTTGCCTTCTGTATTCTTTCTTCTCTTTGCATATTCCAACATTGGTATCAGAGCTTGATGGTTGTATGATCGAGGAAGACGGGTTCAGAGGCAGTGTGAACAGGTCGATGGTAAACTCGAGGAAGCCCTAACAAGGCAAAAATCGTGGAAGGGATTTGAAGAAAACGAGTTCGTGCACAGACGAGGGCAGCGCGGGCAGTGCAAAGGTAAATCGTGCACAGATTCGTGAAGGCAGCGAGGGAAGGCAAAAGGCGAGGGCAGCACGGGCAGTCGCAAATCGTGTTGCAGAACAGTCGCAAGGGCAGTCAGTTTTTCGCGCAAAAACAGTCACGCGACGGAAATACAGTCGCAAGCAAAAACGTGGGTTTGTGGCAGAGAAAACGAGTTTTTCGTGGGCATTTGAGCCGAAAACCGTGAAAGTCGAGGGCACAGTCGACGGCAAAATCGTGGCAGAACCAGTGCACAAAATCGTGGCAGAGGTAACACTTGCGAACAACAAAAGTCCTGGATTTGTGAAAAATGTTAATATTTTTTACCACTGCCACGTATATGCATAAAACATAAAGTATTTTTTAATTATTTGCTGGAAAATTAAAATAATTTTATTAAGTGTGGGGCAAACTTATTATTTTATTATTTTCCATTACTTTGGAATAATAAAATGTCAAACATTGCAAATTTGATTTTGCCGGATACACAAAAATTAACGGGCACGAATTTTAATGTGTGGAGCCATAAGATCTTGACACTGGCAGAATTTCGTGGTTTTGAGAAAATAATCACGGGTGTCGAGAGTAGACCTACAGCAAATTTCGATGATTATGACAAACGTCATCGGGAGGCTCTTCTGCTATTAAAATTGTCGGTATCGGATGAATTGATACCTGAGGTCCGGAATGCCACTGAGGTGAGTAAATTGTGGGTCAGTCTGAAGGACAAATATCAGACGTCGGAGAAGAGTCGGGTTCTATACCTCAAAAATATGCTTTTTTCCGTAAAATTACAAGAAGGTGGATCGCTGTCTGAGCACCTACTTCGGATGAAAGATCTCCGAGATCAGCTTGCTTCCATCAACAAGCCGGTTGATGATGATGATATGGTGGCTCTCATTTTAAACAGTTTGCCCTTCTCGTATGACTCGTTCGTGGAGGCTCTTCATTTAATGGGCGAGAGTCAAACTCTTACGTTTGACAAGGTGTGTTCCTACCTGTTGCAGAAGGAACGGAGACAGACACAAGTTCAAGAGTCCAGTTCTGGACAATCTGAGAGTGCATTTGCTGCACAGTCCAAAGGAAAGTGGAAGCGACAGGCTGATGCGTCGCCTTCCTCTCCTAAATTTCCGGTAAAGTGTTACTATTGTCACAAACTTGGTCATGTGAAGAGGGATTGTCATAAGCGACTAAGTGCCCTGAAGAAGCGGAAGGGGCAAGCACATGTGGCAACAGTTGAGCAACACGAGTCAGAAGATGAGTATGCCCTCATGGCATCTTGCTCGGATGGTGGCAGCCCTACACGGTGCTGGTTTTTTTATTCCGGCGCATCACGACACTTCACGTGTCAACGAGATTGGTATGTTACTTTTCATGCTAATTCATGTTCTTCTGATTCAGTTACTTTAGGGGATGGGAGATCACATGCTGTGGAAGGGATTGGGGATGTTCGTATCATGTTAAATAATAACACTAAATTGCTTGTGAAGAGTGTTAGATATGTGCCTAACATAAATAAGAACCTGTTATCCATCAGTCAGTTAACTGATAATCCTCATATCTCTGTAAACTTTTCTGGTAAACAATGTATTGTGTCTGATGTCAAACATAATAAGGTGGTTGCCCTGGGAATTGGGCATGGAGGTTTGTCCAGAGTCGTTGATCCTGCCACGGTCAACTTGCATGCCTTAGTTGTGGTAGAAAATACCAGTGTTTTGTGGCATGAAAGATATGGGCATCTCAATCTTCCGTATTTGGCCCGTCTTCATAAAGACAACATGGTTGTTGGTTTGCCTCCTATCCAGGAAAAGCAGGATATGTGTGTTGGATGTTTTGCAGGCAAACAAAAGCGGAAACCTTTTCCTCATGAAGGTGTTTGGCGTGCAAAGGGGCTCTTAGATCTTGTCCATGCAGATCTATGTGAGCCATCGTGGAAGACTCCCACAGTCCTTGGTGCACGTTATTTTCTCTTATTGGTGGATGATCACTCTCGGCGGATGTGGATCTATCTCTTGAAAAAGAAGTCTGATTGCTTTGCTTCTTTTGTCAAGTTCAAGGCATTGGTGGAGAACCAGACCAGCCGGCGGATAAAGACTTTAAGATCCGATAATGGGGGTGAATTCACTTCTAAACAGTTCGCTGTTTTTTGTGAGAAAGAAGGGATTCAGCGTCAGTTGACAGCACCATATACTCCCCAACAGAATGGGGTGGTTGAGAGGCGGAATAGAACCATCATGGAGATGGCCCGGTGTATGATGCACAGTCGTGGAGTGCCATACACATACTGGGGAGAAGCTGTTAATACAGCGGTCTATATCCTCAATCGCAGTCCTTGCAAAGCCTTGCAGGAGATCACACCAGAGGAGGCATGGTCCAAAATCAAACCAGAGGTATCAGCTTTTCGTATTTTTGGTTCAGCTGCTTATACTTTGGTTCCTGATCGTAAGAGGAGTAAACTAGATTCCAAAAGTTCTAGATATTTCTTTGCTGGTTATAGTGATCATTCTAAAGCATATAGATTGATTGATACTTCCACTAATAAAATCATTATTAGTCGTGATGTTGATGTAAAAGAAACAGAGTCTTTCTTTGGCTGTAATCAGCAAATAGACCAGCAACATGGCAGCGATCAGCAAGGGGTGGTCACAGAGATTGGTTCTCTTTCCTTGCCTGATGATGAGTCTGGTCATTCTCATACTCCTCCACAGACTCCAGTACAGTCTATGCTCTCTCCTACTGAGTCTTTTCCGTCTCCTGGAAATCAACTTGCGTTGGTTTCACCTCCGGAAGTCCCACTAGCTTCCGAATCCTCAGTTCAGCGACGGCCCAAGTGGTATTATTCCACTATTCAGGATCTGACACGAGACGATTTGTCTCCACTCTTAGATGGCCGGTCTCGCAGACCTGGCAAGAGGATTGATTACTCTGAGCAAGCTCAATTTGCTCTTGCTTCTGATCTTCTCCATATTCGCGAGCCACAAAAATACTCTGATGCACGAGGCATACCAGAATGGGAAACTGCCATGCAAATCGAGTATGATGCCTTGATTAAGAATGATACCTGGAAGTTGGTGCCATTACCTCCAGGTAAACGCCCTATTGGTTGTAAATGGGTGTACAAAATCAAGTGTAAAGCAGATGGTACTTTGGATAAGTACAAGGCTCGACTTGTTGCAAAAGGTTTTTCGCAACAGGAGGGGATAGATTATGAGGAGACTTTTGCTCCTACTGCAAAGATGGTCACTTTTCGGTTACTTCTTGCCTTTGCCGCTCAATTTGGTTGGAAAATATATCAGATGGATGTGAAAAGTGCATTCTTGAATGGCGATTTGGAGGAAGAAGTGTATATGACTCAACCTGAGGGTTTTCAGGCATGTGGTCGTGAGCATCTGGTATGCAGGTTGATTAAGTCCTTGTATGGGCTTAAGCAGGCTCCTCGAGCCTGGTATATTAAGATCGATACACATCTCAGAGATTCGGGCTTCAAACGAAGTCATTCTGATCCGAATCTCTATGTCAAAAGCACAAATGATGACATTGTGATTCTTATTGTTTATGTTGATGACCTTGCCATCACAGGCAGTGGAGATGCTGCGATTCATAAGGTAAAATCAGATTTGTGCACTGCTTTTGACATGACTGATTTAGGCCTCCTTCATTATTGTCTTGGTGTAGAATTCTGGCAACAAGATCACTTGATTTTCATTTCTCAAGTTAAATATGCCACGAATCTTTTGCAAAAATTTAAGATGTATGATTGTAATTCATCATCTACACCTATGGAGGTCGGGCTGAAACTTTCAGCTCATGATGATTCACCACCGGTCGATGAAACATTGTACAGACAGTTGGTAGGTAGTTTGATTTATCTCACCACTACACGACCGGATTTGTGTTTTGCTGTGAGTTATCTTTCTCGGTTTTTGTCTAAACCGAAACTCATTCACTGGGGAGCAGCAAAACGTGTGTTAAGGTATGTCAAAGGAACTCTTGACTTTGGCATCTTGTATCAGAGAGTTGCAGATTTCACGTTGATTGGCTACACAGACTCTGATTGGGGAGGTTCAGTGGATACTCGGAGATCTACCACTGGATATATCTTCTCTCTTGGTTCAGGAGTTATTTCTTGGCAGAGTAAGCTTCAGCCCACTGTGGCTATCTCTTCCACAGAAGCAGAATACAAGGCTGCTGTTAGTGCTGGTTGCGAAGCGGTATGGCTTCGTCAGATTTTGGTTGATTTTCAGTTTTCACAGGTCACTGCTACACCTCTTTCACTTTTTTGTGATAATCAAGGTGTGTTGAAGATGGTCAAAAATCCTATCTATCATGCCCGCACTAAACATATTGAGATTCATCATCACTATATTCGTCAATTGGTTGACTCAGGTGAAATCTCTCTTCATTTCTGTCCTTCTCAGGAGCAGTCTGCTGATGTAATGACTAAACCTCTTGGTGCTTTCTTGTTTGTCAAGTTTCGGGATAAACTTGGTATAGTTTCTAGGTTAGTCATTAAGAGGGGGTGTTAAAATACGATGCTTATATAGCATGTTGAACAGTTATACAGTTGTTTAACTATGCAACCAATTGTAACTACCTCCTACAATAAATACACTCTGCCTGTGCGTCATTTAGACAGTGCAGTTTTTGCCTTCTGTCTTCTTTCTTCTCTTTGCATATCTGCATCAGTTGGTATCAGAGCAGGTATGGCCCAAAGGGGATTTCATATGAACTGGGCAGGAAGAGGCAGAAGAAATGCAAGGCCTAGGAGAAATGTTGAAGATGAATTACTAAGAAGGCTAGAAGCTCTTGAGGCTAGGTTAACACATGAGGACTCTGAAGAAGAACCAGAAGTTCAAAGGGCTCGATTTGGAGCCATAGACCCCATGGAAAGGCTCATTGAAGCTGTAGCCAGACAAGGAGCCAAGGTTAAGGTTAAAGTCCCTGATTTTAAAGGTGAACTAAATCCAGAAGTGTTTATGGATTGGATTCAAGAATTAGAGAAATACTTTGAGATGGAAGGAATTGAGGAAACTGATCCACGAAGGGTCAAAGTTGCAGCATCAAAAATGAAGTCTCATGCTGCTCTATGGTGGGAGAATCTCCAGAATGTTAGAAGAAGACAAGGGAAAGAGAAAATCAGAATGTGGCCAAAGATGCTAAAACATTTGAAAGCTAAGTTTATGCCCTCTGATTATCAACAAAAACTTTTTCGAGAGTTTCAAAATCTAAGGCAGAAAGAGTCATCAATACAAGCTTATACTGAGCAATTCCTGAGGCTGCAAATTAGGACTGATTTGCAGGAAGATGACGAGCATGCAGCAACTAGATACATCAATGGGCTTAGATTTCAACTCCAAGATGAGTTGGCTCTGCTCAAAGTGAACACCGTGGATGAGGCATATCAATTTTCTTTGAAAGCAGAGGAAAAATTTATTAGGTGGGGAAAAGTGGTGAGCAAAAGGGGTGGCAACAATTTGAATAGAAGAAGAGGAAGTTCCTCAAAACTCCAAAGGGATGAAGAGCTAGAGGAAGGTAAGGAACCAAAGACTGATTTTGGTGGAAGAGGTGCTTTTAGAGGTAGAGGTAGAGGCCAACAAAGGTTTGGGTATTGGAAACCCTTGAAGTGCTCTACTTGTGGCGGACCTCATAAAGAAGTTGACTGTCCTGAAAACTCCAGAGTTGCCAATGGAGCCATGATGGCTCAGGAGGAACCCCAAGTAGAAGAAATTGAAGCCGAGATTGGAGAGAACTTGATGCTGCAAAGAACCTTAATAGCAAGAGACCAAGAGGCCCCTGAAGCAGATTGGAGAAGAAAGAGTGTGTTCCAGACAAAATGCAAGTGTAAAGACAAAGTGTGCAAGGTGATTGTAGATGGAGGATCTACTGATAATCTGGTAAGTACTGAAATGGTGCAAAAATTACAGCTTACTTGCATTCCAAAATCGAATCCTTATAAAATTTCTTGGTTGAAAAAGGATCATAGTGTACTTGTAAATCAATCTTGTCTTATTGATTTCAAAATTGGTCCTTATGAAGACAAAGTATTATGTGATGTAGTGCCAATGGATGCTTGTCATTTGTTGTTGGGAAGGCCCTGGCAATATGACAAAGGAGTAATCCATCATGGGAAAGAGAACACTTATGAAGTACAACATGGAGGGAAGAAGCATCTTTTAAAACCATGGAAAGAGGAAGGGGCATCTGAAATCTCTCTAGTATCAATGAGCTATAAAAAATTCTGCAAACAAACTAAAGGAGAAATTTGTTATCTTTTATGCCCTAGAGAAGAAAAGAGGAATGAAGAGAAACTCCCACAAGAAGTGCAGAAATTAATAGCAAAGTATTCTGATGTAACCCCAAAAGAATTACCTAGGGGATTGCCTCCCTCACAAGGCATTACTCACCATATTGATTTAGTGCCAGGATCAAAGCTTCCTAATCAAGCTGCATATAAGGTTAGCTCCACAAGAGAATGAGGAGATGAGAAGGCAAATATCATATTTGTTAGAGAAAGGCTTCATAAGGGAAAGCATGAGTCCATGTGCCACACCAGCCCTACTATCACCAAAGAAAGGAGGAAAATGGAGAATGTGTGTGGACTCTCGAGCTATCAACAAGATCACAGTAAAGTACCGATATCCATTACCTAGAATGGATGACATATTAGATTGTTTGGCAGGTGCAAAAATCTTCTCCAAAATGGATTTGAGGAGTGGTTACCATCAGATCCGGATCTGAGAAGGAGACGAATGGAAGACGGCCTTTAAGACCAAGGATGGTTTGTACGAGTGGTTGGTGATGCCATTCGGCATGTCTAATGCTCCCGCCACTTTTATGCGGACTATGAACCAGGTATTTAGACCTTACATTGGAAAATTTGTCATAGTTTATTTTGATGACATATTGATTTTTAGTAAAGACCTGGAAACTCATTTGGAGCATTTGAAGAGAGTGTTTGATACCCTTAGAATGGAAAGGTTGTTTGTCAATCTTGAGAAGAGTGAATTTTGTAAGGAAAATTTGGTATTCTTGGGTAGTGTGATTTCAGCAAATGGAGTGAGCATGGACCCAAAAAGGATCAAGGTTATACTTGAATGTCCTATTCCTCAAAGCATAATAGAGGTAAGGAGCTATCATGGATTAGTAAACTTTTATAAGAAGTTTATTAGAAATTTCAGTGGTATAAGTGCTCCATTAACCGATTGTACCAAGGGGAAGTCCTTTTCTTGGACTCAAGCAACTGAAAGAAGTTTTGAACAACTTAAAAAGAAGGTGACGGAAGCTCCAATTCTTGCTTTACCAGACTTTGAAAATATTTTTACTGTTGAGTGTGATGCTTCAGCTGTTGCAATTGGAGGAGTGTTGAGCCAAGAAGGCAAACCACTTGCCTATTTTAGTGGAAAGCTAAATGACGCAAAAAAAAAGTATGGCACTTATGATAAAGAGTTGTATGCTATTGTTCAGACATTGAAACAATGGAGGCACTATCTATTGCATAGAGAATTTGTTTTGTTGACAAACAATCAAGCGCTGAAGTATATAAATTCTCAAGCCAAGTTATCTCATAAGCATGCCAAATGGGTCTCATTTTTGCAAAGTTATACATTTGTGGTGCAACATGTGAGTGGAAAAACTAATATTGTGGCAGATGCTTTAAGTAGGAGGCGTCACTTACTGGTTACTATGACTAATGAAGTTGTTGGGTTTGAAGAAATGAAGAATGAATATGCAGTTGATCCATATTTCAGCAAAATTATTGGTACTCTAAACAATCCAGCAATTTTATGTGGGGAATTTTATGATGACTACTTGTAACTAATGGATTTTTATTTAAGGAACTCCAACTTTGTATTCCCATTGGGTCTAGGAGAGAACAACTGATTAGAGAGATGCATTCAAATGGCTTGGGAGGTCATTTTGGTAGAGACAAGACTTACACCTTGGTAAGTGACAAGTTTTTTGGCCTCAGATGAGGAAGGATATCAATAAATTTGTTTCTAACTGTAGAATTTGTCAAGTGTCTAAAGGTGGACAACAAAACACTGGGTTGTATAAACCTTTACCAGTACCTGAAGGACCATGGATTGAAATTTCAATGGATTTTGTCTTGGGGTTGCCTTGTACTCAAAGAGGTAACGATTCCATCTTGGTTGTGGTAGACAGGTTCTCTAAAATGGCCCACTTCATTCCATGCAAGAAGACTGTTGATGCTAGTAAGATTGTTGATCTCTTCTTTAAAGAGATTGTACGCTTACATGGGCTGCCCAAGACTATCACAAGTGACTGAGATACAAAATTTCTTAGTCACTTTTGGAGAACTTTGTGGAGAAGACTTGACAGCAAATTGCAATATAGTTCAGCCTATCACCCTCAAATGGATGAACAGACGAAGGTGGTGAATAGAAGCTTGGGAAATTTGTTGAGATTTTTAGTTGGGGATAGCCCAACACAATGAGACTTAGTCTTGTCATAGGCTGAATTTGCTTTCAACTCCAACATCAATAGATCTACAGGTAAATCTTCGTTTCATATTGTTTTGGGAAACAATCCAAAAGGTGTAGTGGATTTAATTGATCTCCCCGTGGGGAAATGAAATAGCCAAGATGCAGAAGACTTTGTGAAACATATATATGAGGTGCAAGAACAAGTTAGGCAAAGGCTACAAATGACAAATAAATGTATAAAAGTCATGTAGACTTGCATCGGAGAGAAAAGATATACCAAGAAGGTGAGCTAGTCATGGTGTACTTGCGTAAAGAAAGGTTTCCTCAAGGCACTTACAATAAATTGAAGCCAAAGAAAATTGGTCCTTGCAAGATTCTCAAAAGGATTAATGAGAACGCATATTTGATAGACTTGCTAGAGGAATTTGACATCAGTCCTATTTTCAATGTGGTAGATCTTTATTCCTATCATGCAGGCCTGGAAGAAGTTCAAGATGAGAGTGGATTTGAAGAGTGGACCAAGCATTTGCCAAAGAAAAAGAGGGAGTAGATTGAGAAAATAGTGGACAGCAAGATTATTTCTACAAGGGCCAAGAATTATAAGATGTATTTAGTGAAGTGGAAGGGATTACCTGATTCCGATAATACTTGGATCACAGAAGAAGAACTTATGAAGATAACAAAACTAGATGCTGTTGAACCAGGAGGTTCAGATTTTTAAAAGGAGGGGAGAATGATGCCCACGGTGGAGAAATTGTGGAACTAATTTCCTAAATTTAGTAATGTGCAACCACTTAGCTGTTTGAGTGGAGTGGTTAAGATAGCTGGCAGTTTAGTCTTTGTTTAGTTAATAAATTCCTAAATTTTGGGGTAGTTAGATGTCGTAGAAGCTGGGACTTTAGTTAGGAGTTTTTATTTATTTATTGTTGAGTAACTTCTTGGTAGGGAAGGGAAAGGATACTCAGGAAGAGTACTGTTGTTTTTTTGTTAGATTCCTTCCCTCATTCCTTTTCTGTTATTTTTTTTTTCATTTTAAGTTCATCTTGCAGGTATTTGTTTATACTGCAAGTTGTTGCAGGTGGTGGCCACGCAGAAAGACGTCGAAAAGAGTACGCAACTTCCAGAAATTTTTCATCTTATTAAATTTAGCCTTGCAGGGCGCCTGTCAGATGGTTACATTCCATGGGCTGCATAGTCTCTCTGTTTATCATATACATGCATACGCATTCCCACACTTACAAACTCTAATACTTGACAAGTAAGAACAGCATGACTAATGGGAATTATGCATTCTGTATCACAAGGGTAAATAGATATGTATATGAAGTTAACAGAGCCGGTCTACTTGATCAGAATTAAAAGGACAGGAAGAAATTACCAAACATCCAGACTATCTGAATTAAGTCTTAACAGAATAAAACCATACCTTGCTCAGTATATGGCAAAATTTCTGCTATCTCGGACCTTATACAATAGAATTTCTTGGTTAACTGAATACCCCTGATTTGATCTCTTAGCTCTTGATGTCGCTTGCTATTACTAGACCAACCTTGCAATACAACTGTATGGCTCAATCCCATGCCCTATACTGCTTCTTCAAATGTTGGCACAAATTTTAACCATCAGAACAACCTTTGCCTTCTTGCTGCCCTCTCTGGCTCAGCTTCCTCCCTCCTGTGAAGCCATTCAAGAAACAGAATTCTCCTGTTCTCCATCCCTTCCATCTGAAACTTCCTTTCTTCCTCATCTTCACAGGAAATGACAAATTCCTGATTGGGTGAGTTGTCAACCAACTCCTCAGGCTCTGGCTCTCCAGCAATCTGACAAAAATTGTGCAAGACACAGCACGCAAGAACAGTCTGGGCAGCATACTTCACATCCACATTCAACTTCTCAAAGGATCCTCCATCTGTTCTTCAGAACCGCAAAGGCATTTCCAATTGTGGCCTGGCCCCTGAGAAGATCCCCCGTCAAAATGATTCTCTCTGATTACCTCAGGACTTCCCAAATGGAAAGGGGTAATCAAGGATGCACTAAGAGGGAAAGAACCATTACCCACAAGAACAGGCCTTGAAATCGCCCCACTCTGCAATTGAATTTCTGGCTGTTGCAAAATCTCCCCTTCCCTGAGCTTCCTCCAAAGACTACTAGCCCTGAAATGGGTAGCATTATCCAATCCTCCAGGAGCGTTGCAGCAAACATCCCAAAAAACCTTATCTGCATCACAAACACCTTGTAAAAGCACACTGTAAAATCCATGGGTTGACCAATAATCAGCAGGCCTGTAAGAATTTCTGGGCTTAAGCTGGAGTTTGATGTGGGTTCCCCCTATTGCACCACATATGTTAGGAATCCCCAGTAATGGACTCAAAATTTCCGCTCAATCTCCGAATTCTTTCCTCTGTAGGAATCACAATATATTTCGAATACAACTTGTTCATATTAGCCAGTACCCCTGTGATGATCTTCGTGTATTTTATGACTGTAGAAGCCCCAAGATTGTACAAGTCCCCTATTTTCCTGGGGGATTCTCCGTGTGCAAGCCTGTGTATCACCATTGCCACAGCTTTCTTAACATCCACAGGCTCCCGGACGAAATCCGTATTTGGGTTTTCGATGTAAGGCCTGATTTCTTCGGCCAGATATGCGAGGGATGCGAATCCCATTCTGTAATTTTTTCTCCATTCCTTGTCCCTGGTCTTGGCGTCCAGAAACGCATGATTTGGACCCCTTCCCAGGCATTGCTATTTCTGGGCACCTTCCAGCACTCTCTGCCCGTGTTTGGGAGACATGAGGATGTGTAGAGGACTGCACATAGGACTAAGAAGATCGATGAAAGAGGGGTATCTGAAAGTAGGTCTTCCGAATGGAGGGCCTGGCTGCTGCTGCTAGATGGGATGTCACTTCCGAATGATTGGGTGCAGAAACACAGCAGCAAGAACTCCACTAACTCCATATCCTCCAGATTCTTTCCTTTAAGCCAACTTGACTCTTCTCTAGTGTGCTTAAATAGCTTACTCTTCAATGAACAATGTCAAAACGCTTTTTTTCAATGTAATTTCAATCTCCCAAGTAATGTGGATAACTGGTGAATAGTGTCTTTTTAATTAGGAAACCATATCACATGTATGACATTATGGGATCCACTGTTTCTTGGATATAAACAGGGCCTCCTCCTCTGTTTTCAATTTCTTCAGTTGCATGCCTTCAAGATCAGGAGGACTGGATAATAGAAGCTCTGCCAATCCCAAGCCCCGTTACAAAAACATCAGACATTTATTATTCAGGCAGTCCTCTTCTCTTGGCATCATTCAGGGGTGGATGTAGCAAAGAAGAGATTAGGCCTTAGTTATATTGAAAACCCAAATACAGATTCCTGACAGTGGATCCAATACCAACTAGCCTGGTTTTAAGTGATGCCCCCTGAGCAGAGTAGCCAATGGGATGTACAGTTGACAATCTGAGGAAGCTCGGGTATAACAACATATACATTGTCTCTCTAGAGAATTAGAACCCAATCTAGCAGGTTTGCTGAATTATTCATTTCTTTGAGTTTTAGATGCGTCTAATGCAAGGAAAACTATGTATCAGGCTTGTAATTTTTTCTTTTCCATGTTCCTTTGGACTGAAGTCTTAGTCATGATGGTGCACACTAAAGAAAAGAGTGCCAAGTTGATCCATTTGAAGCTCCAAAATATCTCGTATTTTCACTTCGACAGACATACTTAGTGTTTCGCCTTTTTTTTTTTCTGGACTTTAGGTTTTACCTGTTTTTCCTTGAAAAGACAACTTTCTTTCCCAAATTTGAACATCAGTGGCAACTTACTACTGAACTAAACTACCCTCATATTTGTAGACCCATTGTTTAGTTTGTCATGGCCTAATGCTATTGCCAAAAGCAAATCATGTAGTTCTGCATAAGAAATCATTATTGACAAAGGCACAGTAGCAACATTAAGTCGTGAAGTTGTGTTGGTAGAAGCCTTCAACTCAGGGCCTTTACATGTAAGAATTTAGAATGTTGTCTGTGGCGTTACTGGAAAACTCCCATACGAATTCCACCATAAGAATCGAATATGCTAGATTTTCAATCTCATCCCTCTTTTTGTCCAAAATTTATTAGGAACATTCATTGAAACCTCGGTTCCATTGAAATTTTTTAGCTAAGGGATGTGCATCACTCGTCACGAACCAAAGGATCTTATGGACCTGGAGATTACACATAATCAAGTCTCTTAATGTAAAAGTCAAATTGTCTCGCCTTGACATATCCAATAAGAAGGTTTGTGGCTTTACCTCCTTGATAGAGAGAATTGCTTGGAAGGCAATAAGTAATTTTGCATTATCTCACCTTTGTCGAAACTTGAGGTACATTGTTTTGACCCTCAGTGAGACTTGAGTTACATTCTTTACAACTTAAAAGGGACAAGGGTTTAATTCACTCGAAAGGTGGATGGGATTCTATCCTATATACCAAGGTTTCACTTCAATTGTACTTTGCCCCATCTAAATGGTGAGAAGCTAAGGGTTAGGGTCGATTATAAGCCCCAAGCAACTTTGGTAGTGTAGATATTCCTATAAGATGGAATAAACTAAAAGAGGTTTGTAATATTTACATCGATAGGCATTTCAAAATTGGATTGTGGTTGGTTGTGTCTAACACGACGCAGGCGAATGGAGGGTTAGGATTTCAATGGTCATTGATGGACGACAAAATCTTAGTCATTGTTTTCTCTGAAGCGCTTCATATCCTCTTAGTTGTGGTTTCACTCCAAACTACTATACCAATACACCACGTGTAGTTTATGTCTACATTTGCATTTTGCAAGGTGACCACTCTACGAAACTGTAGACACAAAATCATGCACTTTAGGCATTATTTAGCTCGGTCTTATACTACTATTTAGAGGGTTCTCAAGTGAAGAAAGTACTAATTAATCCACCTTTTAACCACCTTATTTTTTATCTTTTATTTCGTCATTCCCGCATATTTTACTATGCATGCCCACCTATTTCGTAATTGTCCTATCATTTTAGCCTAAACCGGGGCGCCCATGCCTATACTGGGGCGCCCCGGGCACCCTGGTCCCACCTAGGGCGCCCCGATCCATGTTCTACTTTCCCTCCTCTTTTTGGGTCTCTCCTAGCCATTTTTCATCCTTGTCTTTTTCCTAGTCGGCCATGTCGGGGTTAATTACGAAATTAGAGCAAGAGAACCCTATAAATACAAAGTTATGAGACCATAATGAGGGCCCTAACGTCGCATACCGCTATGAATCCATCTAGAGTTGCATCCATTGCATACACTTCCATTTACTCAGGGGGCACGTGGCTCCTATCATTCCATCTTGCATTCCATTCCATCCATCCACGGCATACTACATTGTCTTGGGGGCATTTACCCTTGTTTACTAGTGTTTTGCATGATCACTTTACTACACATGTTACGTTGATTTCTTATATGTCATTATCTCTATCATACACACATGCGCGTTCAAGACTTTGTTTAGTGTGATCGCAGATACAAGACTCTACACGCGACATGGATGCTCGCCTTGTACCCTTCCTATATTGGTCGTTGGGGCTTCCACATTTGATTCTCATATGTGTTATTGTTTCATTTTGTACTTAGCACTTTACATTACTTAGTTATTCACACTTTTGACATATTGGTTATCGCTCTAACACGCTAGTGGGTGTTCCATATGCAACACTTGTTTTTTATGTATTACTACGTCTTCCATGACTACTTTTTTGGCTTATTTGTACTTGTCTATCATAATGTTTGCTTCATTGTATGTAGGTCTTGCCATATGTTTTGTGTACACACTTATTTGCTCTTTTATGACCATGGTGACCTTGCGTGTCTTGCGATATTATGAGTGGTGTCTTATGTGTAGCAATCTGCTTTGTGCGGTCTTATTTGTCTTCTTTCATATCTACACTGACTTTGCTTGTTAGTTTACTACATTGTTTTCATAATTTACATTTCTTTTATCTACATGCATATGCATTTTCAATACTAACACGTTGTTTTGGCTAGCCATCCCCTTGTTTGTGCATGCCTTTGGTTTCTTCTAAGCACACCCCCTTTCCTCCGTGCAAGAAAAAAATTATCATAGTTCCAAGCATGCGGTAGGTCCTCTTTTTTGGCTGCATTCTCCTTCAAGTGACATTGCATGCACCCCTAAAGAGGGCATCATCATTTGAGGGTTCTGACATACTAGCATATACATATTTAGATTGGTTCGGTACAGTGCACTTTCCACCCTTGGCATTGTGGGTTTACATACAACGAGTGAGTTCAGACCATTCTACGAACTCCCATACACAACTGGCCTTTACAGGAAATGGTGTCCTTAGAAATTTTTTGGGGAGCAGTTACAGGCTTGGAGGTTATAGTGGGT
The DNA here is from genome assembly GCA_019776745.2 of Taxus chinensis. NCBI lineage: Eukaryota > Viridiplantae > Streptophyta > Pinopsida > Cupressales > Taxaceae > Taxus > Taxus chinensis. Next base: position 240,800 of record JAHRHJ020003156.1, read on the forward strand.
GTGTCTCTCTACACTACTTCAGCTAGTGGCGTCGGATCACCTACAAAACTAGGACAGTACAAAGATCTCTTCACACACATTTCTACAGAAGCGGTCAAAGGTTGGAGGACATAAAGCATTTCCTCCCTATACTTCTTCAGCCAAAGTGGCGTGAGATCGCCCAAAAAAGATCATTGCAGTATAGGATATCCTTCTACACACACCCTTTCTCTCGACATAGATCAGGTGTACATGTTCAATTTATACTTTTCATGCAACGACATATTTTACAGTTATGTCAAATCATTTTTACATATGCATATTTTTACGTAGCATATTTACATACATACATATTTGAATACTTGATCATTTTCTCCTTATAGGTCTGGCTATATGAGAAACAAGTAGTCAAATTGGGGGCAACAACAATGCAACGAAAAATAATGGCGTATCAACAACAACACTTCTTTGACAACACATTCAATTTACTAACCATGTAGGTATAATACACACCATAGCAACATCAACACACGTATTTTGCCCTAGGTTCACTCTCATCACTTTTTATGTACATTTTTTCATCTTTAGTTTCCACACTCCTCCATCTTTTTGTCATTCCACGCTTTTGTCTAGTCCATTCAGCACATTTTCTACTACACTCTACATGGACAATAGGTATGCATCTCTATCAAATTTATATTATTGAGCTTTCCGATCACCAACATAATTTGGGGGGAAATTTTAGTCACAAAATCATGTACTTTAGACATTATTTATGCCCAGTCTCATGCTACTATTTAGAAGGTTATTGAGTGAAGAAAGTAATAATTAATCCCACCATATTTTGGCCATCTTGTTTTAACCTTTTATTTCATCATTACCTGCACCTTTTACATACATACATGCCCAATTGTCTTCTGGCACTTTCTCGTCATTATTTTATCCTCGACTCGGGGTGCCGATACTAGTAATGGGGTGCCCGTGGGTACCCTCGTCCCAACCTGGGGTGCCCCAGTCCTTGTTTGCAATTTCCTGCCATCCTTTAGGCTCTTTCTAAGCATTTCTCCTTCCTTATCTTTTTGGTGGTCAACCATTTTGAGATTAATTACAAAATTAGAATCAAGAGAACCCTATAAATATAAAGTTATGAGACCATAATGACGGGACCTAACACTAGTCATGACTATCATCTATCTAGAGTTGCACTCCATATGGAGTTACATCTATGGATACATCATTTGCATTCACATAGCTCCATCACACGACATTAAGGCTAGGTCATCTGCATCAACACACACAGTATAGGGTGATGGATTCTATTCTATTCCATGCACACATACTATTACATTTTTTACATTCTAGTTATTGCTCTCTACTTCACAAAGTGCGTCTGGAACATGAGAGCACCTGAGGACATGATTATGCACACACACACACTCACACATGAACTATATTTGGGTTTGAAATGTAGTGCAAAGCTCATTTTAGTAAGTCCACTATTCGTGGTAGCTGAGGTCAGTCTGACCCATTCATTTGCATCTATTTATCTTTTTAGGGTTTCAATACTTATTCTTGGTCTCTTGCAGGTATTTCAATTTCATCTTGGATATATTGGCAACACATCAGTACGGAGTTCAGACAACGAATTTGAGTGTGACACAGAATGAAGGGTTATCATACCATCCTCTCAACCCTATGAAAGATTCTAGGTTCAAAGATTTTTTCATAGACCAGGGTGCCAAGTTATGCCATACCGGGAGCGCCCGTGGGGTGCCCCAGTACCCTCCTTGGTGCCCCCAAGTGGTCTAGTCTAGTCATCATTGCTAGATCCATCCAACCTTTTCGGTGCCTCTGTGTACAGTCGTTCCTAGCTTCTGTGATTTTCCTAGTCAGATCTTTGTGCCACGGTCTCGTACGACAGTCATCCACTATTTAGTTGAAGTTCAATTCTTACCTTCTCTCTTGCACATTAAGGTTAACATTTCTATTAGTTCATAATCGTTTTAACCATTTTAGTCACTTCATATGCTACTTTAGTGCATTTATTTACGTCCTCCTATGTCCTCTCTAGGAATTAAGCATTAACTATTATTAACATTCCCCCATAGTTAATCAGTCACCTCATTTATGTTCAATTGGTAGAGCATGAATTTTGTTCCTTAAAAAGAGGTGTCAACAAAACCCTTGTAATAACTTTGTTTGATCATTATTCCACAGTGCAGACCATAAAATTATGCAATAAAGACATGAAAATATTATAAATAAGGCATCTTCCAACAAGGTTGAACATGATTTGGTTGCCCAAAATGGTGCAAGAAAGGAAGTTTCAGTAACACCTTGAGATTTTGTGGCTTTAAATCACAATGTACTTATTGTGGGTAGAGGGTCATTACAAGCATATTTTAGGTCCCAGGATTATTGGGTAGAATACTTACTAGAGATAACGTACAAAATGTTTCACCATGGAAACCAAATAAGTACATTTGGTAAAATAACATTATAAAATGGATGTTTAAGTTTCCCTATTTTCCTATTTAGAGAAGAATCTAAAAACAATCAGGGTCGTGAGATTTGATATTCCAGTAGTCCTATGGGATGTTGCAAAGAATTTTTTAGCTCACTTGGATCTTCAAGGAATACCATTCATAATGCCATTAGCCATTGATGTGGATGAAAATCTGTAGATGATGAAGAAGATAACCCCCACAAAATTAGAGTGCAAGCTATGAATTGCCAATGTAGAACTAGTGTCAATTCCTGAAAAAGAGTCCTTAGAGTTGACATACCGTGCATATCAGTATAAAGAGGAGTAATTATAAGTTGGTCTACCCCTAGTGATGATATAGGAGGATTTGGAAGCTAATGGGGCTAGTTGGAAGTGGAATACAGAGATTGATTTGAGGGCCTCTAATATGAAGGCATTGAAAGATTCTTGAATTTTTATTTGATTGTGTGCACTACATGATTTTCATAAGGTCGTGAATCTCTTTGGTGCGAACATATTTAGACCAACTGAGTGTAGCGTGGAAAGCAAAAGATTGAGACATATGACATATTAGTGGAAAAGCTCATGGAGAAATGAGGGGTTTCCAGTGACATATTTTGAAAAAGTGAGTTTGTTCATAAGGTTTAGATCAAGGGTTACCTCAAGATGCATGGTGAGGAATTAGTATGAGAGAATACACCAAGGAATTTTACTAGCTCGTTATTAGAGTAGGATGTGTAGAGAATGATGTGGAGAAAATATCAACATGTACATAACCAGAATATTAAAGCCATTTTCAGCCTATCAAGGAGATATGAATTTTGCATGGAGTTTGGTTTTAGCATCCCATGGTGGGTACCATTAAATGTCATTTGATTTCTCATTTGTGTTTCATTCACATACTTCATGTCATTTAATTTTTGAAGAGATGAGACACTATGTTGCGAAAATGATTGTTAAATCATATATCTTGCCATTTCAATAAGATTTTTAGGTAACAAAATTATTTTCAATTGTCAATGCATTCTTAGAATTTAATGATATTGTCTTCAAAATAAAAGTTCAAGTATTGGTCCAAAATTTATGAATCCTTTAGATGTCATGAGAAGAATTAATAAGTAAATCCAAGGAAAAGTACTTCCTAAAATTCAACATCAAAGAGGATGTGATCAAATAATGAGTTCCAAATTTACAACTTTTATCAATTGTAAATAAAACCCATAGATTTTTAATGAGTTAATAGGTAAGAAACAAAGTATAGCCCACTTGATTGAAGCGATTAATTATGCCACTTATGAGAAGGGTCATACTAATAATTTTCCAAGAGGAGGTGTGCAAGATTCACTTTCCATCGGTACTTATGGATATTCTTAACCTCACTCGTTAGGCTAGAAAACAATTAAGGAGGGTCCTTTGTACTTCATTGATATCCATTAATATGTTGAAAATAAAAAATCATTGGATTCCATTATCATTTCACCCCTATGTAAGTAACATTTGAAACATAAGAAAATATTATTAAAGTTCGGGTTGTCGCATAATTAGTTTTAGGTGAACCTTGTAATTCATAATGTTTCATTTTAGTTGCATGTCAGGATCCTTGTAATTTCGCATGTTGGTATCCTACTATATAGTCTTGGATCTTCTTGGAGTGGGGTTATGTCACTTTTAGTGCCCTTCAGTCTCTTGGAAATGTGTGTCGTTGTCAAAGCCTGAGTATTTTCCCAATGGATTCCAAAACTGATTTATAAATAAGGAGATTATCAAAGTTTCAAATCCTGTCTCATGGGTTCCAAGAACGTACACGAAGATTAGTGTTTGGGTTGAATGCAATCAATGCACCACCTACATTGGCACTACTCCAAAGATGCATCAAACCACACATAGCTCTCTACCTAGCATGCATTATCTATATGTATGCAGACTAGTTGAGAACTTGAACAATCCAATCACAATAAAAATAGTGGGAATGGATCTAATAAGTCTCTTGGGCTCAAGACATTGCATTGGGATATTTGAATGCTTGGAAATGAGGTAAGTTGAACTCCTTGACTTGGTTGATTGTTTCAAAAAATGTAGTAGCAATTTCCTAATAGATGTGTATCAGTTTTGGGAAGATTTAGAGAGCCTTGAGTTCCCTTTTCCTTATTATTTGTAATGAGAACTCATAAGAGTACTAGGTGAGTAAATGAAGTAATATAAGCTTTCTTCGATTTTTGAGTTGTAGATTGCCTGAAAGTCAATTTGCAAGTTGACAAGGCTGAGCTTTGTCAATTTGGAATTTATGACCCAACAAAGATCAATTTGCAAGTTGTAAGAAAACAAAGTTGTAAGTAACAAATCAAATTAGTTTAATTTGCAAGTTCGTAAAAGTCAGTCAGGTTCAGAAAATTACGAATCTGTCACCATATTATGTACGGTTGCTGGATAGGGTGACAATGGATACAATCCGACAATATGTATCAAGATAAGATTTTTTTAAATTTGCAAGATTCTCATGCATTGGGTGGATTTAGACTATGATCAAATTGCAAGTTTCTATTTTAGAATAAATTGACTCATTCAAGATTGCATGAGAGCTGAAAATAAGATGTATTTGAGTAGAGATATTATGTCAGGGATATTTGTCTTATAAAAGGAGTGTGTTTCACAACCAATAGTTTCATAAATGTAACATTTCATCATTTCTTAGAGGGTCTTTGAATTGCTTCTAGAGACTTAAGGATGATTTGGCCAGGTTTCTGATTCATTACAAGGAAAATCTATACCTAAGAGAGTAGAAAGTGCTTTGAGACTTTGTGTTTAGAGTTTGTGACATTCAAATATGTTGAACTGTTGGCATGCTCCACGATTTCTTTGGCAATAATATGTTTTGTTATGTCATGTTTTTATCCTTCGTCATTCCTTTCGTGCATGTAGAATCCCTATTAGAATTTTTTCTTATATTAAATGATCTTCTTACAAACTAAAATAAGTTCTTTCCTCCTTTCCTTATTTATTCATCCCCTAAATTCTCTTTTCCTTTCTTCTCACCTTTCAACTTATATTTATTTCGTGGGAGTAAAATCTCAACTATACAAGTTAATTAGTGTAAATATTGTACACATTCATTCTTGTTTGTTTTAAATTTCATTGAAGGGAGTCTTCCATCACAATAGAGGAGGGACTCTGTCCCACACATTGTTGGTAAAGCACCATACCTCTTTACATGTGAACAAATATTTTGTTAACAAACCGTTTACCCTTACAATAGCCATAAGAAACTGCTATAGCGCAAAGTTGATATCTGGATTTTTTTCCTTAGATCTTTGGCCTTTAGTTATAAAACCACTCACCCTGCCTAGGCAGCTCCTTAGATAATAACCACCATTCTACATAGGGTGGTATTTTGACGTGCGAGTTGGCCATGACTTACCCAAAACCATGAATTGGACACATGTTGCTAGACTCCTATTCAGCTTTTAGCACACGTTTGTGAGTCAATTTAGCTGATTTTTTTCTTGATTGATCCGTGTTCACATCCTCTTCCATTTCTAAATGTTGATTGAGTGTTTAACTACCCCTTTATGTTATGATGTGGCACCCCATGGCTCCCAAGTGTGGTAGAGTCACTACCCAGCGTACCTTCTATAAAACCATCACTTCTTCTAAATGAAAATGACACAGAGATTATCTATGTATCTTGCTTAATTGAGATGTTCACAATCTTGCTATAAACTATATAACCAAGTTCTATTCTCTTGTGTTGTCTTTCTTATACCTACATTGCAACCAGACTGCCATCAAGTTGTCATTGCTCCAGCACTTTCTTCTTGATGCTTCCTCTACATTCCCATTTCCCTAGACTCACATGGACACAAAATATTGGTAAAGCTAACTAAGGAGACAAAGTGATACCACAATTGGCATTGCCTCTACACTGTAATTCTAGGTTGGGGGTTGTTATTGAGTTTTTTCATTTCTTCATTTATCTCTGAACGTAAACACATTTATTAACTAGAGTAGAAGAAATAATTTTATTTATTGCAAATAGTTAGATCATTTCTAAGAAGCTTTCACATCTTTTATAGAAGTTTCTAGTGATAGATAGCTTCCCTTCCTATCCCTATGGATTTGTGAGGGAAGAATATTTGGAGGAAGCTTCTTGCATAGTTATAACCATAGATAATAACAAATTTGTTGCAAATTGTGGTCTCTATTGAATATTCTCACATTCTATCTGGGGAAGTTGTGCAGGGGAAGAAAAGCTTCTCAAAAGCTTCAAATCTTCCCGTGACTCTGAGATAGGAAGAGGATTTGATAATCCATAATTATTAATTGGAAAAATCTTCATTTAAATTAGAATAGATTTAATATAATGTTGCACATAGATAAATAGCCACATCCAGCTATTTATTTGTATAGGATTTGTTAATTAGAATTAAAAGCAATTAATTTCTTCATTTCTTTTTTTTCCACTGTTAATTCCATGAAAGCTAGAAAATACAAAAAGATTTCTTTAAACTAGATTAATTGCTTTGTATTGCTTTATTTCTTTTATATCAAAAATACAAAAACACAGTGTAGGTGTTATTTACTTAGATTAGCTTGTTATTTATTTTCATAGATTAAATGCATACATGACCATTTGTAGACCACAACAAGAATAAACATATGGTTGTGATCCATGGGTGCCCCAACCGAATGGGCCTAAACTTCTCACGGAAATAGATATTAGACTTCATATGCTTGTCCTTAGAACACCATCATGGTACTCTAATCACATTGTGCAACTTAAATTTTTAAAAATTGAGTCCAAAAAGGCTTACGAATATTGGACTACCCCTTGAAAATAGAGTCTAGATCAAACACATATGACCATACAAGGACCACGACTAGAGAGATTTTATGGTTGTGATCCAGCAGTCCCCCAACCGAACTAGGGCCTAAAGACCAATTAGATCTTAGACACCAGATTGCATGTACACTAGTCTTTAGGACATCCCCAATTCCACTAGACATTATCAGATAGCAGTTGAACATTCTGAACGAAGAATCTCATCGAGCCCTCACATTCTGGACTGAACCAGCTAACTACCCATAGATCTAGTGGAACCATGCCTCTCTCTCATCCCATGACCTTTTCTAGAAATCATTACAAGGCACCCTTGTTGGTTTTCCACGTATCCCAGAACCATTAGAAATGATTTCTATAGATCTTGACATTGATTGGAGTCTTCATGTGGCTATTAGTTTCTAACCCATCCATTAGACCCCATTCAGGTTAGAAGGGACATTTCTTTCCCTTGAATGAGCAGATCCTGATATTGTATGTCAAGGATATTATTTTTCATTGATAACTTGTTCATCATATTTCCACATATTTTCATCCACATATCAAATATTCGCTATATTTTTTCTAACCATAGCCATCTGCTCATTCCACATCAGCATGTCCCGGCACAACCTCGGGAGGTCGAGTGCAATTGGAGGTCACGTGCTACAACATAAACAATGAGGGGTGGCACAAATATGACACAAAATCCATTGGATATTTAAAAAAATAATAATATAATTAATCGTAATTACAAATGGTATAATTACGAATAATTATATTACTTTTTTTGCTTATTTACAACTATTAAACATTAGATACTAAAATATTATTTACATTGTATTGTCATTGAGAAATTATACACTGAGAATTTGTAAAGTATCCAAATATTATTATTAATAATAAAAGAAGACATTGTTTCAATTCAAAATGTGATTTACAATAATATATAACAATGTAATTTTGAGGGAGTATTAAGGGGTCCCTTCCGAATTACAAAACAAATAGATGTAAAACTACATCCTAAATATCCTAGTGATCAGTCTCGTTGTCCTCCCCCTGATCCTCACAATTTTCTTACTCTTATTGAACTTGATCTTCTTCGTCGTCCTCATCATCCTCTTCATCGTGTTCATCATCATTCTCTTCATCATCCTCATCATCCTCATCCTTCTCTAAATCCTCTTCATCCTTCCAATTTGTTTTACCCTGACAAAATTTAATGATAAAATGTTAAAAGTGTTTAATTTTAATTTATAGTTTGTGTGTACAACAAATTGAACACTACATGTCTTACTGGTACAAACTGATTATCTTGGGCCCACTGATTAAAGGATTTTGTGTTCCATCCCAAATCTTTTAATGTCGCACACACTTTCTTTGTTGTGTGCTTCTTATAGTGCTCTTCCTGTGAATACAAGTATATGATAAAATTACATATATTAATATTTTTATTTTAAAAAATATTAAAACAAAACAACATAACTCTATAAATAACTTATATAGAACTTACAAATTTATTAGCGACCTCTTCTAAGTTTTTTTGGCCCAAATGATGAGTCACCAACAACCCTTTTCAAACTTTGGCTTCATACCCCTTGAGCACATTACTTTTGATACCTGCATCAATTGCAATATGTATTAAATTTTTAATCGATCACCATGTTATACAATTACCATTGCATTTTGATTGTAGACCATATTTGTCTTTTATAAGACATGAATGGAAACTAGACAACATAAAATATCAAATTAAAGAAAATGTGTTTATCAACCACAATGCAAAGCTTTAAATAGTCCTCTTTACAGTGCAAATGTCAACATATATCATTTCTTTTGTTAACTAACTTGCAACCCTATTAGTGTCCTCTACTAGCCACTTGTCACACAAACTGAACCAAACATCTTTCTCTATTTTGGGAGGTCAAAGACATCTCCTCTCGTCATTGTGTTTCCTTGGTAGTGAACCTACAAATTTTAAATATAAAAAATTATTTTAAAACTATATATTGTTTTATTAAAAATTTACACAACGTAATTACCCTCAAATTCCTCTTTATTCTCCTAAACCCTTATGATGCAAATTTTCCAATTAGCTTTGGGTCGTAGTGGGTCCTCCCAAACTCAGCAAAAAGTTACATCAACCAGCCTTCTCTGTCTCTCAAGTGGGATTTGCAGCCACTCTAGATGACAATATGAATGAATCAATTTTCATGTTCGGTCAACTATTCTTTTTTTAAAATACTTGCAACCACAAAAATAGAAATCACTAAAAATGACATATAAAATAAATTGAAAAAAACTTAAACTAATACAATGATAAATTATTCTAGCTCAAATAAAATATATTAAAATACTTACCCCGATATCCATTCGTATCATATCATCATTTACATAGAGGTCCATTTTGAGGTCCCCTTGCACCCAATGTTTATAATTACTATGAACAAGATGAGAGGGTCTATCAATGTTTGTTGCTGGAGGGTGAGAGTGCATTTTCATCCCCCCTTAATCCACTTGGGAGTAGGTCATTCATACTTTTTGGGGCAGTCTCTCACCATTTCACTTTTTAATTTTTTTATTGCTAACAGGTTGAGAGGGACCTGCCTCTGATGAGGATCTGCAAAAAATGTCGACTCATTATAAAAGAATTAATTAAAATCACTTTAAATAATAAATGAAGACTTTATACCTCCGCAGATGACTCCCTCATCCTATGATTGTCCTCATCCTCATGTCGGTTGATATGGGATGTAGACCTATCATAATCAAGTCATATTATAATTGTTCAATTAAGAAAAAAATTATATTAACAAATAAATAGTAAATTTATACCTCCATGTAGGGGACACTCTAAGAGTAAACGAAGGATGTGTGCTCATTCCACCATCATCCTCCCATCATTCTATATGGGAAGTAGACCTGTGATACACAAGTGGTATTAGAATTTTTCAGTGAAATTAAATAATTTTGTAATTAAAAATCAATTATAAATATATACCTTTGTGTTGAGTCCCTAGAGGTTGAGGGACGTCCACTCATACAAAGGTGGTGGTCTTCATTAGATGACTCTTGTAGGTCTCTATAAGTAGTAGACTTGTCATTATGAAGATGTATAATTATAATTTTAAATATGAAAAAATATTATTAAATTACAAAATATACTATAAATGTATACCTTTGGTGAGCATGTAGAGGTCGATGAATGTCGAGGTAGCACATGGGTTTTATCTAAATCCTCATCCATGTCATATTGTGCAAGACCCCGATCTCTAGAGACGCCATAGGTAAAGGCATCAAATGTCTTTCTGAATAGGTTGTGTCCTCTCTAATATCAAAACCATGAAAAATATGTCATTAAATGTAGTATACATGTGTAATTACTTATCTTTTTTTAGAAATCACATTAGGAGAATTATATAAAGTTCATTTCCAAGTGTTGAAGGCCTTATTAGGGAGAATGGAGAGGAAACAGGGCCGCATCTATGTCCACTGACTGGTAGAAAACGCTGGTCCAGAGAAGGGTGGAAATTTTGTGCAAACGTGAGCCAGGTACACTTGTATTGTCCGCTGAGCCAGCGAATATCCTCTGCCTGAACTGATAGCGAGCTCGTCCACGTCTTCAACCCACAGAAGTGGGTCAGGAAGTGAGAAATCTCATGCGAGCTGGTCGTGAAGACCAACATAGATGCATAGCGTAGATGAAGGTCAGAAGCAACCAAGTTCCACCTCTGCTAATGACTGGATGAAGCAGATGTGCAGAAGGACACGAAGGCGGACGCGATGTCGGAGTCGGTGCGCGGGCGACGGGCGTTGATAGCAGATACGAGTCTCCAAGAATGGTTTCAATGGCCTCGGCCTCGGCATGTGGTCGAAAATTTGAAAATCATGGCCAAGCCTTCTCCTGTCAATGGCAGACACGTATCTACCAATTCGCGGAACTGTCCCCATGCAGAGCCACAAAAGGAAAACCCACAAGAAGGACATGGCGTCAAGGTAGAAGCAAAACGAGGGCAATGTAAAGACATTCCAGGCGGACAGCAAAAGCAAGGCTAATATAGAAAGGGATGAAGGAGCAGTCCCGATGGAAAGTCTGGCTAGAAACGCTTGGAGGTGATGAGGAGCCAGTGAAGCGTGAGGGAGAACAACGAAGGGGATGGAAGGACACCGCCGAAAGAAGAGATGAGAGATGAGAAAAGGGAAGGATGAGACCGACGCACGAGTAAGCTGCAAAACTCATTGTAGGCGCGTTTGACTTAACTGCGACAGAAACTCCGATCGAGGAAAAGGATGGGAGGCAGACCTGGCCACAAGTTACCGTCATTGGAGGAAAGTGAGGCAGAAGGATTGTCGATTGCGAAGTTGGCCAGGAAATCGGCAGCCTTGTTAGCTTCTCTGTACTTGTGGGAAATGTTCCAGAAGGAATTTTGCCAAGCCAGTAGTGAATAGAAGGAAGGAACAAGTTCATATTCCACGAATGAGAAGCGCCAATAGAGACCGCTGAAATGAGAATTTGTGAGTCCCCTTCGATACAAAGATCCGAGCAACCAAGATGGACCGCCATCTTGACTCCTTCCAATAGGGCCTGAGCCTTCGGCAGAATTACTAGTGCCAACTTGTAACGGGAAGGAGCCCGCGTGAATTAAGAAACCTCGATCGTCTCGGATGATGCAACCAGCCCCAGAGGGACCAGGATTGCCTCTGGAGGCTCCATCAAAGTTTAATTTCCACTGTCCATCTGGGGGGGATCGCCATCTAGTATTCTTCCTAAGCAGCAATTTTTCAATTTGTGAGAGCCCCTTTCGGATAATAGAACCAGGAGTGGGCATTTTAATGAGAGACCAATGCTGAAGAATGGCGAAGTCTTTGGAGGAAAAGGAATGAAAAGAAGAACTCTTATTGTTAATACACTCAGAGATTGCCACCTCCAGCTTGGAAAGGAAAGAAGGGAGCTCAGCTTTTTGCTCTCTGAAGAGGCGGAGGTTTCGTTCCCACCAAACGTGCCAAAGCAAGAAGTAGGGGCTCACAAGCCAGATGGAACTATGCCAGCTATTTTGGGAAAAGGACGGCCAGGAGGATAAACTGGCTTCAATACTGCTACAATGAACCCAAGCAACGTTCAGCTTACAAAAGAGCCAATCCCAACACTTGGAAGTGAAAGGACAAAAGAGGAAGAGGTGATCTAGATCTTCCTCAGCTTCGCCACAAAGAAGACATTTTGATGGGCCAATAAAGCCCCACGCTCGCCTTCTTGCTTGAGTGAGAACCTTTCTCTGCAGAACCAGCCAACCGAAATAAGCTATCTTTGGTGTAATGTGGGGGTGCCAACATCCAAAAGAACTCGGAGAGCCCTTGCCGAATTGAGAAAGGAGTATGTTGTATCCATTCTTGACATTGTATTGGCCAGAGCTATTTCCAACCCAGAAGATAATATCTGAGCAATTAAGGAAAGAGGCTTGGCGCCCCTTTAGAGTGGAGGAAAAGAGATCAGCTTCCTGAGTGGAGGCGCCAATTGACGAGACATATTTCCAACACCAAGAGGGCGAGCCATCGGGGTGCTGGAAGCCATAATCAACGACAAGAGAACCCCAAAGTATTTTGGAAGAATTCATAATACCATTGAGAGATGAAAGTCAAGTTGAGGGGAGGGAAGCCATTCCAGCTTTCGTCCCAGAGAGGATGCACTACCCGACCATTGTTAATCTTCCACGAAACCCAATCAGCGATAAGATTTTTGGATTTACACATAAAATTCCAAAGGTGAGAGCCCTTTGGAAGCTCAGAACTGGAAAGAAAAAGCTCAGTTACGTTGCCCTTCCATGTACTTATGAGCCAGGACCTTGAAGGCGAGTCTACTATTATCCGAAATGAAATTCCAAACCAATTTTGCTCTGAGAGCCATGTTCTAAATGGCCAAATCCAGGATGCCCAGACCACCCATCTTCTTAGGAAGCTTGACCAGATCCCAATTAACTAAGGTGGAATTTGCGTTCAGGGTTGAGGCCTTGCCACAGAAAAGTACGGGCCACCTTCTCAATTTTGAGTAGAACAGAATTAGGGATCTGTAGAATGGAAAGCATGTAAATAGGGATAGATAGGAGCACCGAATTTATGAGAAGCGCATGACCGGCAAGGGACAACCATTTACCTTTCCAGGAGAGGAGCTTGGCAGAGATGGAATTAAGAAGCCTGTTCCATAAGTGAGCCTTACCCTTCCCATGAAACAAAGGAACTCATAAGTAAGAGTGGGGAAGTTTGCCCAAAGAGAAACCAAGAATCTCTTTGATTCTCCCCTGAAGCCTGGGGGCCACGTTGAAAGAAGAAGATCACAGATTTATGAAACTTTAAGAACTTGACCCGCAGCAACAGAGTAAGAATCCAGAATAGAGGAAATGCGCCTAGCCTCCGGAACAGTACCTTGGCCGAAAGAGAAAAGTATCGTCAGCGAATTTCTGATGAGAAAGAGGAGGAAGATTGGAGGACATGTGAAGGCCTTTCAAGTGAACCATCATGAATCGTAGCCTTAATGCTACGACTAAGAGCTTCCGCCACAATTGTAAAGAGGAAGGAGGAAAGCGGGTCACCTTGACGAGATGCCCCTGCTACTCTGAAAGAAGCCTTCCGCAGACCCATTTACGAGAACCGAGAAGCGCGGGGAAGCAATACATTCAAAAATCCACTTACAGAAGTGAGCACCAAAACCCAAAGCTTGCAAAGAAATAAGAAGGAATCTCTAGTTTACCCGATCATAAGCTTTGCTGAAATCCAATTTTAGCAACATGTCCTGCTCTGGAATAATTATGAAGGGTGTGAATGAGTTCATGAGAAATAATAATGCCTTCCGTGATGGACCTTCCAGGAATGAACCCACTCTATTCTGGGGCTATAAACTTATGCATCAAAGGGGAAAGTCTCGTGGCTATAGCTTTGGAGATGATTTTATATGTGGTATTGCATAATGAAATAGGCCTGAAGTCATCCAGCTTCTCAGCATGGGATTTTTTTGGGAAAAGACATATGAAAGTATGGTTCAGGTTCCCAAGAATCTTCCCAGTAACTCTGGATTCCTCTACCGCCTGCCAAACATCGTGACCGATGACATCCCAGAAATCTTGGAAGAAGGAAGCTGGGAAACCATCTGGACCAGGAGCTTTATCACGCTTCATGGAGAACACAATTTTCCGAACCTCTTCGAAAGAGAAGGGGGAAAGAAGCGAAAGATTATCTGCCTCCGAAATACATCTGGGAATTTGAGCGTGAAGAAGAGATTGCGGTCCAAGAGGGGAATCAGTATCATTAAGAAGCTTGCGGAAGTAGTCCACCATTTCTGATTTGATTTGAGCTTGCGAGGTGGCATACGAGGAATCATCGAGTTTGAGAGAGGAGATGTAATTGAAGTTTCTTCTGGCTCGGACCGAAGAAAAGAAAAATTTGGTGTTTTTATCCCCGTCCAATAACCAGGCTTCTCTAGATTTTTGACGCCAAAAGGTTTCCTCTTTGAGAAGAATATCCCCCAATTCTTTTAGCAGATATTTTTCCTTCTGGTGATCCTCGTGAGACATCCCAAGAAGCAAAATAGACTCATTAAGGGAGCGAAGAGACTGCTCGACACGGAGCTTTTCCTGAAAGATATTTTTGAAAACGGAATGGTTCCAGCTTTGAAGTTTGTCTTTGAGCAGAGATAGCTTTTCGGGAGAGTTGAAACATCCGGGTTCCTTTAACAATAAAGGTGTCCCACCAGCCCTTTATCAGCGACCGAAGAGAAGGGTCCTGAAGCCACATATTTTCAAATTTGAAAGGGGAACGACGCGGAGGGATGTCAAAGTTTAGAACCACAGAAACAGGAAAGTGATCCGAACCAAAAAGGGGGAGGACATAGCTTTTGAGAAGAAAATTCTGCTGCAACCATAGTTCGGAAACCAGAAAGCGATCAAGGCGTACCGCGAGGGAACTGAAACCAGTACGCCTATTGTTCCAAGTGAACCAACCCTTGCACAGCTCCACATCGACCAGATGAGAAGAGGAGACAAAGGAAGAGAAGTCCACCTGCGTACGAGGCTGCCATTAAATACCACCCTGCTTATCTTGATCGGAAAGGGTAGCATTGAAATCACCTGCAAGAATGAATTTCTCCGCAGACACGACCCGTCAACAGCTGGCTAAGGTTATCCCAAAGAATCCTTTTGCTGATGGGAGTGGAAGGACCATAGATATTTCCGAGGTAGAAGAAATCCTCAGAATGCTTGACCGAAACCTTACACCAAATGAAGTTGAAATCAATGACAAGGGGAGCAATCATGTAACTAGCAGTTTTCCAAAGAATACCTAAACCGCCCGAGGCTCCGACAGAATCCGAGAAGCAGCCATCCCACCCTTTCCATTTATTGAACCAACTTTTTTTACAACCTTCAGCCGACATTTTAGATTCTTGAATCAGACAAATATCCACACCCTCTGCCAGGGCATAACGTCTTAACAGACGTTGTTTGTTAGGAGCATTGAGGCCCCTAACATTCCATGAAAAAATGATCATATTTGCTTCAGAGAGGACTTGCCTCTCCTACTGGTAGACGGGAAAAAAGACCGTAGCTGAAGTTGCTTCCCGAGGGCGACTTCGTTGAGAGAAAGCTTACATTTGTTGGGGCGACCAAGAATACTCTTAGGACCAACATCGACATTGAGGAGAGGGGGAGTGGGAAGAAGCGGTCCCAAAGGTCGCGAGGGGGGGGGAAGGGGAAGAAAATGAAGGCAGGGGAAATCCCCAGGGGGGTCGGCCTCGGAAGACAAAAGCAAATCCTCTTTAGTTGAAATCCAATCCTCAAGTTCTTCCGAGCTGCCACCCTTACCGATGGAAATGCCCTCATGGAACAGGGATAGGATCCGGGTGGAGTCCTTGACAACAGCCGCAGTTTCTTTGACTAAGGAAAGCGTTTCGGGAGCCAAAGCAAGGGGTTCAACGGCAGGAAGGGTGAGACCTGTGGAGCAGGGGGAGGAGACGAAAGAGGGGCACCGGGGGGAGGGGAAGAAAGGTGAGCAGGAGGGATGTGGGACACTTTCCGCCAAAAAGGGGCACCAGGTGAGTGAGTGGAACAAGATTTGCGAGTATGACCAGGCTTCAGACACTTGAAACAAATATTAGATAAACCTTCATAAACAAACCTTCTGTTTCCAAATACCCGAAGGGGTGTTGATGAGGATCAATTCCTTAGGACTAGGAGCAGAGAAGTGGAAATGCAAACTCTGGGCAAAGGAAGAGCGATTACCATTCAGAGTAACAGGATCAATGCGAATAACCCTTCCGAGACTGGAGCAAATTTTAGATAGGATGGGAGCCGACCAAAATTCGCTAGGCAGGGAATACAAACGAATCCACACTTGAAACCCTTCCTCTGCCGCCTTGTGACAGTCAAAGTGAGGCTCCCATTCGCGAATCGCGAGCCCCGAATCGGAAAGAAGGGAGTTTTTCCTTTCCATAGTATCGTCTCTTTGAGCAGCGCTACGGAACACCACAAGAAAAAAACCCTTTTCCAGTGAACGAATATTAAGGCCGCTGCCTCACTGAGTTTCGCACCAAATCCTTATACTCGAAAAAGGGAGACGTCTTCCGATGAACTTAGCCAAAATAGCTCTCGTAGCAAGACAAAACGTATGCTCGGAGAAAGCAATATCCTCGATTAAGGACACTGATGGAAAATCGTCCTGCGAGGGGGAAGAGTTGCGGCCCGTAGATGGTGTATCAGCGTCAGGCCC